>PVJO010010528.1:0-64029 GCA_004026905.1 Hystrix cristata
GAGAAGTTAGAAAAAATCTTCAAGCGCATCAGATCAGACCTAACTTGCAAACAGAATTTACTTCAGTGATTTCAAATATTTAAATAAAAACTAGATAATTTTTAAATAAAAAAGCTAGATTGACCCATCTAGTTTTTAAATAAATACAAGATGGGTCATTCAAGAACAATCTCAAGTAGCTTCTCCATCTTCCACTTCAGTGTCTGCCCGGATATTTTTCACAGATCTTGTGACTATAAGAAAGAAAGTTTTCTCTTCACACTTTTATACAACTGGTTTGCCACCACACTATCATGTATTCTTGATCACAATATCATGTATGTTTTGCAGTTTGGGGGTTTTTTTGGTTTTGTCTTTTGTTTTGTTTTAGTCTTTTTTCAAACTCTTGTGGCAATGGCTGACTTTCTTTTCTTAAATTTATTTTTATTAGTACATCTTTGTCATGCACGTTGCTCTCACACATCATAACAGATTTGTACTTGTACATAATATATCTGAATTCCTTTTTTCCCCATTCTTCTCCCCATCTTCAACCCTTCTTCCTCTCCCCATTTACAGAAGCTTTGTTTCCATTTTTTCCTTCTATTCTTCTTTTTTTTTTTCACTCCTTCACTTATCCCTCCCTCCTCCCTTGTTCCCATTTAAACATGTTCTCCCTACTTCCCCATATCTAGCCTCCATTATGCTCCTTAGTTGCCCTTTGGGTTTGTCACACAAGAGAAACAATTTGATATTTAATCTTGTGTGTACAATTTATTTCACTTTAGATTATGGTCTCAAGGTGCATCCATTTTCCCACAAATGATTCAAGTTTGTCTTTCTTTATGGCAGAGTAGTATAGAATTGCATATTTATATACCACATTTTCTTTATCCATTCATTTTTGGTGAGGTATTTCTATATATCAAAAATATATGAGTGCTAAACCAGCACTTGAGTAAATAATTACGAATACTCTCGAAAATAACAACAAAACCAACACAACTGAAAACACAGAGTAAATGAAAACTCCAAGTAAGGTCAATGGATATACAACAAAAAATGTCAGGAAAAGAAAAACAAAGGAGTCACCAACACATAAAAAATAAATGATAGTAAATAATCAACATATCTCAGTAATATCTCTCAACATTAACGGCCTCAGTTTCCAATTAAAAGACTCAGATTGGCAGACTGGATCAAAAAACAGAATGCAGGGAAGGGAGGGGAATGGAAAAAAAAAAGAAGCAGCAAGATATACCATGTACAGCTACAAATTCTCTGTGATGAATGTTGTTATTATGTATATCTAAAATATACCACTAAAATAAAATTTTTAAAATTATATAAAATTAGAAAAAAAAGAATGCAACAATCTGCTGTATTCAAGAAACTCATCTAACCCAAAAAAGTATTCAAAGACTCAAATTTAAAGGGTAGAAAACAATATTTCATGCACCAGGACCCTAAAAACAAGCAGGGATAGCAATTCTAATATCGGACACAGTAAACTAAAAGTGATGAGAAGAGACAGAGAAGCTCACTACATACTAGTTAAGGGGATAACCTAGCAAGAAGAGATGACATTGATAAATATAAATGCACCACATACTGGAGCACCTACCTTCATAAGACAAAAACTGCTGAATTTAAAAGATAAAATAAACACTAACATAATCATAGTAGGGGATTTTAACACCCAACTTTCACAAAGAGATAGACCAACTAAACAAAAGAATTAATAAAGAAATATCAGAGCTGAACCACACCCATGAATATGTGGACATAATAGATATCTACAGAGTATCCCATCCCTCTACAAGAGAATGTACATTTTTTTCAGCAGCGCAGGATACTTTTTCCAGAATAGATCACATAGTCCACAAACCTGCTTAAGTAAATATAAAAGAACTGAAATTCGTCCACGCATACTGTCAGACCACCGTGCAATGAAAACAGAAATTACTGACATAAGAAATTTCAGAAAAGGTGAAAGCTCCTGGAAAACTAACAACATACTCCTAAACAACCAATAACCACAGAAGAAATCAAAGATGAATTTTTAAATTTCTGTAAGTTAATGACAATGAATGTACAACTCAGCAAAATCTCTGGGACACTATGAAAGTAGTTATAAAGGAAAATTCATTATAATCAATACTCACATTAGAAAAACAGAGCAAGCCCAAATAAATAACCTTATTTGAAATCTTAAGGTAACTGAGAAAAAACAACACCAGCCCAAATCAAAATTAAGAAGGGCAATTATAAAGATGAGTAATCAGGCAAGAGAAAGAAAGAAATAAAAGGAAAAACTCAATTTATCATTATTCAGATGACATGATTCTCTACATAGAAGACACAAGGAATGCCACCAAAAAATTCTTAGAGTTAATAACAAACTTCACCAATGTAGCAAGATACAAGATCAACATACAAAAATCATTAGCATTTGTGTACACCAATAATAAAATGAATGAGAAGGAAATTATGAAAACAATACCGTTCACAGTATCTTCGAAAAAAGTGAAATTCAGTAAGTTCCCAAATTACAAACAAGTTCTGTTCCAGGAGAGCTTTCGTAAGTTGGATTTGTTCATAAGTCCAATATCTTATACACGTTTGACACAAATATACAATTTATAGCTGTAAAAAACACACTTGCAAATACTGTAAATATATACCACAGACACGTGAGCTACTTCCACAATTTGTTCGCATCTACCAATGTTTGTAATGCAGGTCCATTCATACCTGTGAAAGCTTGCGAGTCAGATGGCCATAAGTCAGGGACTTACTATCCCTAAGAATTAACCTAACCAAAGACTTCTACAAAGAAAACTCATGGGAGGCTGAGACAGGAGGATCACTGTGAGTTCAAGACCAACCTGGGCTACATAGTAAGTTCAAGCCCAGTGTGAACTACATAGCAAGACCTTGTCTCAAAGAAAGAAGAAAGAAAGAGAGAGAGAGAGAGAGAGAGAACACTACAGTGCTCTGAAAAAGGAGATTGAAGAAGACATCAGAAAATGGGAAGATGTCCCCTTCTCCTGGATAGGCAGAACCAAAAATTTACTGGAAGATAAAATGGGTAAAACACTTCAAGACATAGGTATATGAAAGAATTTTCTAGACAGAACCTCTATTGTACAAGAAATAACAAGAATCGACAAACGAGATTATATCAGACAAAAAAACTTCTGTACAGCAAAAGAATCAATAAGTAGAGTGAAGAGATGACCTACAGAATGGGGAAAACTTTTGCCAGCTACTTCTCAGACAGACCCCTAATATCTAAAATATACAAAGAATGCAAAAAAATTTTGACCACCTAAAATTAAAGACCCAGTCAAGAAATGAGCAAGTGAAATGAACAGGCACTTCACAGAGGAAGAAGTACAAATGGCCAACAAATATATGCAAAAAATGTTCAACATAACTGGCCATCAGATGCAAATTAAAACAGTACTAAGATTCCATCTTACTCCATAAAGAATGACGATCATCAAGAAATCAAACAATAACAAATGCTAGCAAGGCTGTGGTGAAAAAGGAACCCTCCTACATTGTTGGAATGTAAACTAGCACAACCATTATGGAAATCAGTATGGAGATTTCTCAAAGAACTAAAATCAGAAATTCCTTATAACCCAGCTATCCTATTCCCCTTTTAGGTATCTTCCCCAAAATGCTTAAAACATCATGCTACAGTGATATATGCACACCCAGTGCTTAAAGGAGCACGGTTCATAATAGCTAAACCCTGGAAACAGCTTGTATACCCTCAATAGATGATTGAATAAAGAAACTGTGGTATCTACAGATAATGGAATACTATTTGACTATAAAGGACAAATTTGAGACATTTATAGGAAAATGGATACACCTAGAAAATATAATGTTCAGCAAAATAAATCAGACACACAAATTTAAATACCATATGTATCCCTTATCTGAGTAAGGCAAAGTACAAACTAAGAAAAAAAATTAAGGAAGGATACCTCTAGACAAGGGGATGGCTCTTGCAAATAGGGAGAGATCCAGGGGACCAAGGGTGAGGAGCGAGGGTGGGAATGAACAAATGGGTAGAGTGAAGATATGCCAGGTACAAGATCCTAGTCACCTCAATGAATGTGGGCATTATGTGCCATAAACGTGAAGTAAGATTAACAATATCAACAAAAGGAAAGTTGGGGATTTAGCTCAAGTGGTAGAGTACTTGCCTAGCAAGCCCAAGGTCCTGAGTTTGAGCCCCAGAACTGTCAAAAATATATATATAATATATATGTACATTATATATATGTATATTATATATAATATATATGTACATTATATATGTATATTATATATATCAAGAAGAGTGAAAGGGGGGAAAGGAGAACTAGAGGGGGTGGGAGAAAGTGGGTGGAGAGGGGGAGGCAGGGAAGGGGAGGGGAGGGATTACAAAAAGAAACAGGCTGCATTATGTACATGTACCCACTCCCCAAGATGATTGTAAGATGCACGTAATACAAATATGTATTAATAAAATAATATTTCAGAAAAAAAAATGTTCCTGCCTGTGCCCATAATTCCAGTTAGTAGCAGATCTAGAGGCTTATAACTCAAATTCAGACCCCTGGCCTCTATGTACAGCGGCATTTCACTGTCTGGCCTTCTTCCACTTGAAAGGAAGGGTTGAGAATACATGATCATATCAAGCAACGTCTTCCCTGGCTCTGAACAATATATCTTGATATTAGCAATCAAAAATTTTACACATCTGTGGTGGAGGTAAATATATGTTCAGAAAACTAACATGCAGTGCAGTAAGCTCTCCACCATACACAAAGCACTGTGGAGGTTCAGACCAGCAGTGAGTGGGGTGAATAATTACGAGCTAAGCTAGTAAGTCTGAAAAGTATTCACTAATCAAGTATCTGGTCAGTAACTAGACCAACAGGTTTTTTGTTTTTTTTTCCCCTCCTGCTGGGAATCAAACTCAGCGCCTTGTGCTTGCAAGGCAAGCACTCTAATCACTGAGCTAAATCCCCAGCCCCCAAACTGGTTTCTTAACACAGACCACTCACTCTAATTTAATACGGCCGGCTCTCTGTTCACAACCTTTAATCCGTTGCCAATATGTTTGTAGGCTATGTTCCTACTTAACCAGGTTTTCCGTTCAAAACTGAACACCCACAACCCTGTAATGAATGAGTCTCCAATAAAGCCAGGACTCTTAGTCCTCCTGTGAAGGCCATTTGGCACACAGAGAACATCTTTCTCCATGACTATCCCTAATGAGGTACGAAAGAGCAGTTATTATCCGAAGACACACCACTGGTCCTGGATAGTCACAGACAGAAATTTCCTCTGCCTCCTGGAAATGAAGCCGAGCTTCCGCATTTCTTCAGCCCTGAAGATTGCAATCCTACTCTTTACCTTTCTCTTTCTTTATCAGTCAAGTTCTATAAGGTAATAAAATAAACTTTGCAGAAGCTGAGTAAGAGTAGAATACCTAAGATCTCATGGGTATCCAATACTCAAAGAAAAATCACCATCAGAACATCTTGCTTCCTTGCTGGTACTCATGCTCCTTCTGCCACACTGTGACGTGGCCAGGCAGTCCTCACCAGGATGCTCAAATCATGCTTTTTGGACCCTCCAGCTACCAAAATATTGAAACATAAACTTTTCCATACGCTACTCAGCCAGACACAGTATCACCACAAAGTGATCTAAGATCTCTGCCGTCTGGGGACTCGCAAAAAACTGAGCATATACAGATATCCACCAGAAGTAATCTACTATAAAAACTGCCTCACAAAAAGCAGCAACTGGGAGATGCTGGCTCCCACGTGCTGCAGGGGATGAGCGCCAGAGAAGCCGGGTGCCCTGCAGGAGCCCGAGTCTGAAGATGCCACCCGTGCTGCAGGAGGCAAGCGCTGGAGAAGTCGCTTGCACAGCAGGAGACGGTGTGCAGAAGCAGCATCCTCTGCAGCAGCCAGACCACAGAGGAGGAGCTACCGTGCAGCAGTGCTGGTGAGCTCTTCCTTCCTGCAGTGTTACTTCATTGCCATCTACTGACAAAGTTTGACATTTTGCCACCTGGCAAAGGAAAAAGCTTCCAAGGATCCAGATCCATTGTGAGAGGGCAGGCCAAAGAGTGACTTCTAGATAAGAAGCTAAGCCCACAGCTTTTACCATGCAGTGTGCAGATGTACTCGGGACTGCACATGGAATCCCCAAGCTTAACAATATGCTACTATCTCTCTAAAAAGTGATTTTATCACTCATTCCCCCAAATCAGGAGACACATAGTGCTCACAGTTGTAATAGTCACCATAATTTTATATGATACTTACTCTTCAATATAGTCACAATTCCCAGAAATACTATTACATGCAAACTAAATAGTAAAATTAACTCCCACTCACTTATGCGTCCACTTACATATAAGATGACAAAGGGAAGAATGAAAAAGCAGAAAATGGTTGGTGTACACAAATGGACATAATATGTCACAGGCAAACAGCCAACCTGCAAGGATACTACTGCTCTAGTTAATTGAATCCTTCCAAGAACAACTTTCCCTGGTGTCCCAAAATGTAGATTTTGGACCACTTCCAGACAGAGATTTCCATATCGAATATCTATGTCTTCTTCCACTATTACCTATTTCCTCTACCCTCGGCCAGAATGCCAGTTGGCAGGGTTCTCTACCTTACTCAGCCACAAATACCTCAGTAAGAGAAAATGAAGTGAGGAAGACGCCATCGGCAGTCACCACAGACTCCAAAAGAACTCACTGCCACTGGGGACGCCATTAGCTATGGTCGTGAGGCTGCCCTGTAATCACTGCAGTCACCAACCCTGACACCTGAGAGAACTATGTAGAATATGCCGCTTTGCCATCACCGGAACTTGAACTGCCACTCTGTGCACGAGGCACCCTCACATCCCCCCACAGGAGAGTTTCCCCCACAAAAATTAGCCTGTAAAGTTTTAGTCACTTTCCCACTGCTGGGATGCAATATTGGAAACCCGCAACTTAAGGGAAGAGAGGTTTATTGTAGCTCGTGGTTTCAGTCCATGGTTGGCTACAAGGCAAGAACAGAGTGGCAGAGGGGCAGATGAAGATAGAATGTGCTCAACCCATGGCAGCCAGGAAACAGAGAGAGGGGAGGAGCCAGGGAAGGAGCTGCACCCTCCAGCTTAACACTCACAGTGTTCCACATCCTCCAGCAAGGCCTCACCTCCCAAAAGCACGTTCGGTTATAAAACCATCAGTGGACTAAGCCACGAATGTGCGCAGCACCCTATAATCGGATCACCTTTCAGAAGCCCCACTTAGGAACATATGAGGCTTTAGGTGGGGGCCTCATAGATCCAAACCACAGCAAGAGGTGACTGTTCATCAAATGTACAAACATTAGTGGAAAACAGCAGCGAAGAGGGCATAAAGCACTGAAGAAACCTGACAAGGAGGAGGGGTGAAGGGAGGGGAGGGGAATGGGAAAAAAGAAGCAACAAGATATATCATGTACAGGTACAAATCCCCTATGATGAATGTAATCACTATGTACATCTAAAATGTACCATTAAAATAAAATTGTAAAAATAAATAAATAAAATCATTTTTATCCAATAGTTTTCCACAATAATAACACAATTTTCCGGTATGAATCCAAATAGATGTAAATCTATGAATTGACTGGTGAAGGATGCAAACTAATTGTTTTAAAGAATTTTGGCAAGTTACGAGAGAATATAGAGAGGTGATTCAATGAAATGAGGAAAACAGTATACAAAAAAGGTTAACATAAAAGTAGAAATTATCAAAAATAATTGAAACATACAGGCATGGGGGTGCACACCTGTAATCCCATCACTTAGGAGGCTGAGACAAGAGGATCACTGTGAGTTTGAGGTCAGCCTGGAGTACACAGTGAGACCCTGTCTCTCAAAAACAAAACAAACAAAAAAGAATCAAACAAATTCTGGAATAGGGACTGTAATGAAATGAAAAATCCATTATGGAGTGTCAAAAGCAGAACTCATCAAGTAGAGGAAAGAAGTGGTCGCCTCAGAGACCAATCATTTGAAAACATCCAGAAGAGAAAAGAGTTAAATAATTGAAGAACCCCTCCAAGATTTATAAGACACCATCAACACAGCTACTGCTTTCCTTAGAAGAGTCATACATGAGAAGACAGAAAGACAGGGACAGAAAGCTTATTTAAAGAAAAATGACTGAAATTTGTCAAATCTGGGGAAAAACATGAACATCTATGTCCAGAAATATGTTCGGCCCAATGTAGAATACATTAAGACATATTAAACAGTAAAGCCGCATGATGCTCAGAGCTATACAGACTGAGGGAGCAGATTAGAGTGCCCAGAAGTAACCCCACGCATTTATGCCCAACTGCGGACAAATTCCCACAAACATGTATTGGATAAGGGGTGGTCTTTTCAATAGATGTTCCTGGGGAAACCGGATATCCATGTGGGAAAGAAAAAAAGTAGATCCCTACCACTTTCCTTATTGGAAAAAAAAAAAAAATCAGCCCAAAGCCATGCAACTGTTACAAGAAAACATAAAGGAAACGCCTCCACATTTTGGGGCAGGCAAAGAATTTTTGGATGAGGCTCCAAAACCAAAGGTTACAACAGCAAAACTAGGCAAATGAAATTATACAAATTAAAATCTGCACAGCAAAGGAAACAGTTATCAGAGTCAAGAGACAGCCGATAGAATGGGAGATGGTATTTGCAAACTATCTGACAAAGGACAAGTACCCACCATCTTTAATAAATTCAAACAACTCAACAGCAAAATATAGTGAAACAACTTAAAAATAGTGATATCAATTGAGTAGCCATTTCTCGACAAAAGATGTACACTGATGCCCACGCCAGAAGGAACTAAGGAGGTGGCACAGGGTGCTGGGCAGCAAGGACCTACTGAGTGGCTGGAGAGGCTGGCAGGTGGCATCATTGCTGGAGGAGAGTTATGCCTTGTGATGATTACTCCCAGTGGGAGGTCACTCCCTGCCTGGGGGTCAGTGTTGTAGTGGTAAGATAATAAGTCAATGGATTCTGTTCATGAAGACACTGCTTTGAGATAAATCGGATCTATAGTCCACCAGATCAGATTTATCCCCAAGCAGTGTCTTATCGATAGAATGCTTGTTATTAACAGTATAAATTATGCACATGGCATTAGCTCATGATATTTTTTGATGAAGCCAGTCATCACACTGTCCTTCCTATATGAATCAGTATTCAGAGACAGAAACCTGTGTGGGCTCTTCAACAAATCCTGAAGAATATAGCACTGAAGAGGACAAAATTCTGTCATTTGCAAGAACATGGATAGAACTGTAGACCATGATGTTAAGAGAAACAAGACAATCACAGAAAGACGATGCCACGTGATTTCATGCCAATATATTTTTTCAGTGAAATGAGTACTTTATCAAAATAGCAATTCTCTAGTTGGATCTTTTTTCCATGATGATTTTCAAAGGTTTCCACTTTTGTCATTTGTGACAACATGGATGTAACTAGAAAACATTATATTAAGTGAAATAAGTTAGGCACAGAAAGACAATTTGGGCATGTTCTTACTCATTTGTGGAAGCTAAATAAGTTGATCACATACAAGTAGAGAGCAGAATAGATGTCACGAGAGACTAAAAATAGAACAAGGAAGGCAGGTATAGTGAAAAGGTAGATAATTGTTATCAAAATACAATTAGACATAGGAAGGAGTTCTTACGTTACCTAAAACAAGACAGTAATGATAGTCTACAACAATTAAGCATACGTTTCAAAAAAACAGAACAGTCTGGAGTTTCCTAACAGCAAAATGATAATATTTGATGAGACTGAAATGCTAAATACACTGATTTTATAATTATACACTCTATACATATAGTGAATTACAACACTATGCCCCAACAGTACATACAAATATTATATGCCTATTAGAGATAAAACTTAGGGGAAAACAGAAATAAGAAATGATTTTTTAAGGTCTTACAAAAAGAAAACTGGCTAAAGGTACTAACTTCTCATTAAATTCAAAACCCCTAAAATAATTAGCCTTCCAGTTTCCTGTAACCAGGTTAATTTTCCACCAAATTCAGACACTCCAAGGTCTGGAAATATTCCATCAGAAGTCGTTTTCTTTCTTTCCTTGTTAAGCTTCACTGACCAAGAGGAACCTCAGGCCCCCAGAAGTAAATAAAAGCCATGTGTGCATTTTCACCACCACTGAGCGCTCACCACTCTCCAGAGCACTGAGCCATGAGCTCCCGTTCCCTTCTTCCTATTCTCCTCCTCTTTGTGACCATGATAGCAAAAGGTAAGATGCTAAGATGACTGTAGAGGTGGGTTTCTTAGGAGACCAACTAAGATGCACAATTGTTCATTGTCTATTATAACACATATTCCAGTGCAAGCCCTGGGTATTCAGAAGTTCAACATCTCATTTAGAACTTGTGAGGTCAAAACTGAGAAGGATTTTTATCAAATACAAAATGGGGCCAAAGTGGTCCATGATTAAAAAATAGGGTCTAGCTAGAGAAACAGAGGTCAGAAACCTTGACATAGAATTTAAGGCTTAGTATTTAGAGCACGTATCTATCAATTGGGACCCACGTTCAGAAAGAGAGTAAAGATGGCAGGTATTTGTTGTGACTTAGTGTCATGAATGAGTGTATATAGAGTCTCCTGGTAAGAAATACACGTGAAGGTGGAAGTTAGGAAAATAAGACAGAACTCAAAAAGAAAGAGATGTACCATAATGAAAGATTAATATAAATTTGGGAACCGAGGAAATTCAGGAAAGTATACATAGGAGAGTAGAACTTCAGTGGAAAAAATGTTAAGCATGAGGCAAATAATGTAGCGACCATTTTAATAATCTAAATTGCATCTTTAGGACCCATAATTCTGTTGCTTGAATATTTAAATGTAGAATCAAAATTAAAAACTAATTCAGTCACCATCTAAATGTTTCATTAATATCCTCATAATAACTGATAAAATTTTGTTCTCCAATATTAATGGCAGGATGCTTATATTTATCAAAATAATGCCTGTCTATGGTCATTGAACATAGATTACTTCCTTGATTCACATCTTAAATTCTTTTAAGTACAGTGAAAGCTACTTATTTGTTGCCTAATTTATGAACCTCTTGAAATCTACCTCATATATAGCCATCTTCTGCTAAAATGTTTATGAAATTTTCATTTCATTTCTGAGATTTGGTCAGAAGACACATCTGTGCTGAGACATGCTTCGTGGTAACATGTGATATAGGTGATTATTTAAGGTTAGAAGGCACTTTAATGGCCAACCTTTTCGTTTTACATAATAGAAACTATGTCCACATAAGGAATATGATTTTGCTAAGGTTGGGTAGACAAAGGCAACACTGTATACGTCTTTAATCTGAGTCACCATCGTTGCTAACCAACCCACCAGTGTGAGTATGCACATAGAAATGGTAATTCTGATTTTTGTCAGACGTTTGCTTCAAACTCTTCCACTAAGATATTGAGGAAACTAAGAAGATTTTCTGTCATGTGTGACAACATGGGTAAACCTGGGGGGCATTAAATTTAATAAATAAGCCAGGCACTGAAGACGAATACAGCATGATTTCATTTGTTTGGGTAGCTAAAATAGTCACACTCATTGAAACAGATACTAGAACAAAGTTTGGTAGGTACTGAGGGCATATCAAAGAAGAAATTTTTTATAAATTTTGTAAAAAAATTTCAGTTATATAAGATGAAAATATTCTAGAAATCAACAGTACCTCATGGTTATAGAATTTAAAATTTCTTAAGAGGGCAAATCTACTGTTAAGTGTTTTTTTATGTATTGGTTTGTGTTTACAATATGTAGTAGTTACATTCACACTGAAGAACTGTATATACGTAACATATCCTTTTAAATTGTTATTAATCTGTGTTTACAGTATAACAATTACATTCATCGTGGGGAATTGGTACATGTACATAACGCATCTTAATTCCTTTTTTACCCTTTCCCTCCATCCCCCTTTCATTTTGCCAGAATCAGATTCATTTACAATACTCAATGGTTACATTCACTGTAGGGCTTTGGTACATGTGCATAATACACTTTAACTCTTTTTATCTCCTCTTCCTCTTCCCCTTCCCTGCCTCCTCCTCCTAGAGGTAAGGTATCTTGATAATTTTTTATCCTGTTATCCCCCCTCTGCTCTTGTCCTCCCTCTTCTCCAAGAAAAAAAAAGAAAACAGCAGGTAAGAGGACTGCTCTGTTGCTGAGAATTAAGTCTGTGTTGTACGTAGCCATTACAGCTGAGCCTTCCCCTACCGGCCGGTGAGACTTCAGTTCGTTCCCTGAAGGATGGCCATTCTCTCTCTCAGAATGGTTCAGGCAAAGCAGAGGTGGCCTTACAGCATATTACCTAATCTTTCAGCAGTCCATTATTTTTGTCACACAGAAACCCTGAGTTTATAGATTATTAGCCTAATAACACAGTAATAACCCCAGAGTGCCCTGAGTTGACACTCCAATCAAGAGTAAAACACAGTCTTATGTGGGTTATGAATATTCAGTGCCAAAAGTCTGCATTGTCTTATCTGGCTATAGATACTTTTCTACAGAGTAAAGAAACACTAATGATAGCTCAGTGTTTTAAAACAACAACAAAAAGTTTCAAAACAAAAGGGAAAAAAATCCTTCAAACTGTTATGCAGCCATGGAAGTTAGGTATCAAAGAATCCGGTCAGAACTTGTATGTTATAGGATATTAAAAACAAACTGAGATCAAAGTGGCTTAATAAGATGTTCAGGCACTCACTGCATTATGTTAAGAAGTCTAAGTAGGAGCGTCACTCTTATATAATGTACACTGTCCTCCCCAGTGGAAAGAATGAACTTCTGGGTATGCTGGAGAGGGAACAGGGAGAACACGGAAGCTAAAGAAAACTACTGATAGAAGCAAATTAGCTCTGGGCCCCTCAGCGGCCAAGTGAATTAGCAGTGTGTATGAGTACACTTAAGAAAAAGTGAATTCCAGCTCTAAGAGGAATCTCTCAGAATCTACATAAGAGAGGCATTATGTAACTCAAGGAAGTTATTTGTTCTATAGTTCTGAAGGGGAGGGGGTCACAAGATGATATCTGAAGAACTGACAGACTTTCTGCAAAAGGAGGTGGGGGTGAGTCCCTGCGCCATGTGGCAGGGTGATGTTAGCACAGACGGGAGGTAGACATCTACCTTGGCGTGGTGACCATAGAGTCTTATACATTTCAAAATGCGATATCCCACGTGAGGACCACATCACTAAAGTCTTAGAAATCGGCCTGCCCTCTAAGGTGGGTACTACCCCGTACTCCTACCTCCTCTCCCTGCTTTTGACAGCGCCTGAACTTTTCAGGTGAGCAGTATGTGTCCCATATCTCTAAGCCATCCTTTGGGAGGTTTATTGTTTCACAGATATATATATATTTCAAATAATTTCACTGTCAATTAATACGTGAAATTTCTTGCTGTGCAGGAAAAACTGGTGTGATCCCAGGGGAGAAGCAGTGTATTCTCTTGAAAGGAGCTTGCAAAGACATAGCATGCACATCGACGGAAGACACCATTGGTGTGTGCAATGCAAAAAAAAAATGCTGTAGGAAGTGGTGGATATTTGAGCCCTATCCGACGCCAGTTCCCAGGGCGAAATCTCCTTAGCTGGGAGCAAACTATTCAAACTCCAGCATACCCGGATACATCTCTAAGCTTCTGTTGAACAAAAATGTTTTTTCTCCCTTAACTGGAAATAAATGTTGTCCTGACAGGTACGGATCCCTGGGGCATTTCTTCTTGGTGCACATGTAAACTTCTTAAAAACTATAAGAATTGTCTAAATAACACAAGAACGTCATACCCTGAGTATATATCAAATGTCATATTTGATATTTGACAAAATATCAAATATGCTATTTGCGCTACAAATAAATAGCAAAATATAAACGTCAGGTAAAACAACTGAATTTTTGTTGCTGTTCTGACACTCAGATAAATGTCAGGCCTGAGTTTTTGCTTCCATCACACAGAAAGAGCTGCCTTGTGGCAACATGCCTGTTGCAGCCTCGAAGAAAATCTGCCATTGGGTTTGAGCCACTCTGAGGTAGCAAGGCCGACACAGTCACCTAGCAACTTACATAGTGATTTCATTCATTGCATCCTACTTTCTCTCTATCATTTTCACCCTGTTTCTTCCCTTTTTCCTTAGTTTCGCTAGTTAGATAAAGTTAGTTTTCTTTTTTATCCCCCCTCTTATTTAAAAATAATCTTTACTAAGATTCTGCTTTCAATTAAGGACATGTAGGCACAAAGGTTTTCCTTGTTCTGCAAAGTTAAGCATACCTAAAACTCCAGGGGCCGCATGGCCAGGAAACAGCCAGAAACTGATTTCTGAACAGTAGAGAAAACCCTGAGACAGCTTCAGAGCATATAATACTGAAAGAAGAAGCACGGAACAATGCCAACAATACGCAAATGATTACGTATATTGTTGAAAATCAGTCAAATAGGATATGATATGATAATTAAAATTATCATTTTTAGAATATTCTAAAATGACACGGGAAAATATTCACAATAAAAACAAATTTTGGGGGCTGGGGATTTAGCTCAGTGATTAGAGTGCTTGCCTTGCAAGCACAAGGCCCTGAGTTCGATCCCCGGCACCACAAAATAAATAAATTAATTAATTAATTAAAAAAAATAAAAAATAAAAGCAAATTTTAACCCATAAAATTAAAGCTACAAGTGAATTATGAAAAGGATATTTGATGGACAATAAATAAACCAAAATAATAATGATTTTAAGTGGTAAAATAATACATTATATTTATTATTATGTTGATAATCTTACTGATTTTCTGGTTTTTAAATGAAATATATTATTTAGAAATAAAAATGAAAAATAAAATATATAGTATACATATGTGTGTGTGTGCACGTGTGTGTGTGTGTGGTTATTTTTTACAGAGAAAAATCATTACTGATTTAGCAGAAATATATCTAATAGAATCTTAAGGAGAAGGATGTGAAAAATCTGTGGGGTAAGAGAGACAAAGTTAAGCCTCAGGTAAAAATCAAAGTGAATATGAAAAGGGTGGTTTTGTCTTTTGTTCTTAAAACATGAGGATTTGGGGATTTTTGTAGGCTGTAAGTGAAGAAACAACTTAGGCTGAAACAAGGTAAAGATCGTTAACAGGGCACACCAACATACTGCTGAGTAGAGGGAATAAAAATAAGCAATAAATACTTGATGATAAATTATTGCGTATCTACTACCTTTCTCCAAACTATATGTAATAAAACACAATAATTCCTAGATCAAATTTACTATCCAATGTGATGGTGAGTTCACTCCTTCCTTCTTCTGCTATAATAACTTGTACTTGACAGCTTGATAGGTTCTTTCAAGAAAAGACATCCACGGAGCGTCTCCTCTTTCTTCAGAGGTACCACGTGACCTGGTGACAAGTTCCTCTCAACGTTAACCTGGTGCCCACAGCCCACCTCCAAAACACAGCTACTCTGCTTCCCACTTTCCTTTGATGTCTCTGACTGTCAGCCTGCGGGCCACACAATGTTCTCAGGCCTCATGGCAGCGTTCCAAGCACACTTCCCGGCTGCAACTCTGTCGGGCTGGGAAAGTAAGTGAACGACGTTAGACTGTACTGGGAGGGTTGCAGCACTGCAGTTAAGGGTTGGTTGGCTCCAGTTGCTGACTCAACCTAGAAACTTTAACTCAAAGGTCCTTTTGGCTTGAAAGACGATAGGAGGACATGCCCAGAGCACAGGAAATCGGGAAAATGAGCAAATGGAAGGTGAGGGATTAGAAGAAGGCGAGGTTGACTGCTTCAGTGCAGTCTGGTTCACAGAATACTCTAATTGCTGATCTAGGTGAAGCTGATTGAAACTTACGGTTTTATATAATCTGTGTGGAAATTACCTTATGGATAGCAAGGGTTAAGATTACACATTAATGTTAACCAAACAATTAACAAATTACACAGGTACATTTACTGGATAATTGATTTAACCTAATGTTTTGCCTTGGAGCTTGCAAACTACGATCTGAATCCTCTAAAAATTGTAAACCAGAATGAACCTCTACTACTTCAAGCTTCGGGTGTTGAGTATTTTGTCCTGTGACAAGAAAGTGACTGACAATCTTGTGCAAAAAGATAAAAACTGTAGGCATCACATCTCCTAATTTGAAAATGTGTTACAAAGCTACAGTAATCAAAATAGCATGATAGTCTCATGAAGGCAGCTATATTGGTGGACAGAACAGAATTCTGCAAAATAAATCCCAAGAAAAAATTTTAAAAGGTCACATCTAGACATCAATAATTAAACTGCTAAAAATCAAAGGCGAAGAAAAATCTTAAAAGCAGGCAACAGTATTTCTCAAATGAAAGCAGAATCCTTCGAATGAACAATAGTTAAATGCAATAGCAATGAACACCAGAAACCAATAAAACAGTACTTTTATGTATTCTGAAAGAACATAGCTATGTAAAATCCATTTCTGGTAAAAGTAACCCTTAAGAATGTAGCAAAGATGCTTTAAAGAAATGGGAGATGTGATATTCCTACTCATTCCATAAAGCTGGCATCAACTTCACACCAAAACCTGAAAGACAGTATGGAAAGGAAATTTAGGCCTGTTTCACTCATAAACAAACATGGAAATTTTTCAAAAAAGAAACTCATGTAGCATATAAAAAACTACCAAGCTGGTTAAATTCCAGGACTGTAAAATTCTTTCTAATATTCCAAGGTCAAGTAGCATAACTTGACATAACTCATAGTTAGGGTTGCCTCGGAGGCAAACTTTCAGACAAATTGTTCAGTGCAGTTAGTTTATTTGGATGTGATCCTAGAGAGCATCCATAGGGGAACAGGAAAGAGCAATAGGGTAGAGAAGGAAGGGGCCTCGAAAGCAGTGAGTTACGGAGTCAGCTGTTGCTCTGGGTAACTTGGACTCAACTCTGCGTGAAACCTTGAGATGGTGTGGAACCTACCTCAGGAATTTCCCAAATTGGGCGTGCCGACACTCCAGCACCGAGCTGCATCCTCAGCCCTATTTGAGATGACTATACATCCATACGGTACCTAGAGGAAGAGAACTCTAATGACAACAACAACAACCAAAAAGAAAAAGAAAAAGCCACGGCTCATGCATGCTTACCAGCAAATGCCATCAAGTCAGCATACATGGAAATATCTGCATGATGGTGGATATAGGTAGGAAAAATATGGCACCCACACACCACATTAAGGGATTTGAGAAAAAGCATGTGATAAACTCAATAAATCGAAGAAGTTTTGACCAAGTTAGATACATAAGTATGTTTATCCTAAATATATATTAATGCATATTAATTTCACAAAATATTTTGTTTCTATGGGTTATATTCTTATATGCATATAGTATAATTTGATTATATCCATCGCTCATTACCCTCTATCTACTCTTACTCCCTTCCTCTTGTCTAATAATAGTTTCCTTTCTACTTTCATGCAATCTTTACTTTTAGATTTCAAGGGAAAATACATACTTCTCTTTCTTAGTTAGTACATGTTTCCGGTATATATTGGTTACATTCATTGTAAGGAGTTGGTACCTAGGCATACACATCTTAATTCTTTTTACTCCCCTTTGCCTTCCTCTTCCTCCCCACTCCCTCCCTTGAATCTGGCTTATTTTGCTTTATACAATGATCTCCATTACTGTTATGGTTTGTGTATAGATGTCCCCCCAAAGCCTCATGTGGTACGAGATAGCTGGATCTAGAGTGTGTGATTACTAAATTGATCCATTGATCGGTTTGGCATTGTTCTGCTGGGATCAAGGATGTGAGACTGAAATTGGGGGCGGGAATGCGGGCCACCCTGGGGGCAGGTAGCCTAGATAAAGATACAGGAAGAAGCTTAACTAGCTGCTTGTTTGCATTGCTTATTTGCATACATTCCTTGCATTTTCCTCACTTTACTTTGCGGCCGGCCGGCTGCCAGTCTGCACGCCACCCCGCCTGGGACCCAGTGGACTATAGACTGAAACCCCTGCAGACTGTGAGCTAATAAACCTTTCTTCCCCTAACTTTGGGTGTCGAGTATTCTGTCCCAACAATGAGAGAAAAGTAACTAAAACAATTACCATCCATTTTCCTGCAAATGAAAAATGTTATGCTTATTTATAGTTGAATACTAGATCATGTACATATGCCACATTTTTTTAATCCATTCATCCATTGATAAGCACCTAGGCCATTTCTGTATCTTGGGTATTGTGAATTGTGCACAATAGACAAGAACATGAAGGTATCGCTCTACTATGCTGACTTTAAATCCTTAAGGTATATCCCAAGAAGTGGTCTTGCTGGGCCATATAGTAGTTCTGTTTTTGTTTTCCTGAGGAACCTCCATATTGGTTTCCATACTAACTGTATTAATTTACATTCCCAACAACAGTATAGAAAGGTCCCTTTTCCTCCACATCTTCGCCAGCATTTATTGTTTTATGTATTCTTGATGACAGCCATTCTGACTCTGGTGAGACAGAATCACAATGTTTTGATTTGCATTTCCCTAAAGGCTAAAGATGTTGAGCACTTTTTCATATTCTTGGCCACCAACATTTCTTAGGTGTCTGTTCAATGCATTTTCCCACTTATTGATGAACTGTTCGTTTCCCTGGTGATCATTTTTCGAGTTCTTCACATATTCTGGATAGTAATCCTCTGTCGGAAGAGTACCTGGCAAAGATTTTCACCCATTCTCTATTCTGCTTCTTTGCTCTGCCGGTGGTTTCCTTTTCTGTGCAGAAACTTCTTAATTTGATATATTTCCATTTGCTGATTCTTGCTTTTATTTCCTGTGCTATTGGATGGAGTCCTATTTGAAGTCATCCCTTATGTTTTCTTCTAGCCATTTCAAAGTGCCGGATTTTATACCTAGTCCTTAATCCATTTGATTGATTCTTGTACATGTTGAGAGATAAGAATCTAGTTTCAGTATTCTATATATATATCCAGTTTTCCCAACACCATTTGTTAAAGATGCTATCTTTTCTCTAATATGTATTTGGGGGCCCTTTGTCAGATGGATATAGTTTCATGAGTTTGTTTCTGTGTCTTATGTCTATATGCCTATTGTTATGCCTGTACCACACTGTTTTTGTTACTATGGCTTTGTAGTATAATTTGAAATTGGGTGTTGCCTTGAATCTGTAGATTGTTTTGGCAATATGGGCATTTTAACAACATCAGTGCTGTAATCCCACAAGCATGGGATGTCTTTAATCTTCTAGTTCCTTGTTTAATTTCTTTCTTCAGTGTTTTGTAATTTTCATTTTACAGGTCTTTCACCTCCTTAATTAGGTTGATTCCTAGATTATTTTTAAGCTATTGTTAATGAAATTGTTTTTCTGATTTCTTTCTCAGCTAGTTCATTAAGGGGATAAAATGTTCATTACTGGTGTCATATATATTTGTATACATATATATATGGAGAGAGAGAAAGAGAGAGAGAGAGAGATAGGAAAGGAGGGAGAGGGAGAGAAGGGGGAGAGAGAGACTCCAAAAAATGTACTCATACTTCAGTAGTCGCCATACTAATAAATGTCTAGAAGCTAATGGCCACTACTTTGAGCACTTCTTGTAATTGTAGGCCAAAGGTAAGTTGTGTTAATCTCATGAGGTCTCAATAAATTTAGTATTAAAATATTTATACATGTATTTCTTTTCCTGATGTATGCATTTTTGGTGGGATATATATATATATATGGGAGGAGAAAGAGCATAATAGTAGATAAATAGGAAGTAGAGAGATCTTTGGATGGGGATGGACAGATGGGGGAACAAGATATGGAGAGAAGAAGAAGGTAAGGGGATAGGAAATAAACAACTGAAAGGGAAAACTGATGAAAATAGGGTTTTTCCAAATGGAAAGGGGACCAAGAGTTGGAAGGAGTAGGGAGGGAGAGGAAGGTGCAGAAAATGTATTCACTGTCTTGTTCTGGTGGTTTCACAAAAGTACACATATATCGAAACTTATCAAGCTGTACACTGTAATATTTACAGTTTATTATGTGTGATTTACCCCTCAGTAAGGACTTTTAAACAGTGACAATTGTTGAAAATGACTGTTGTTCGGCACTTCAAAACACTATGAAGAATTTACAGTACGTATAGTACACATCAACTTACAAAGAACAGGACATCTAATTACAAAAATACTAAGTTTATCTCCTTAAATTTACCCTGACTTTATCATTGCATTAGACCTATCAAATTATCAAAGACCCCATAAGTTTATACAATTAAAATAGTAACTTATAAAAAAATAAGAAAAAAGAATATTAGATTATAACTATGCAAAACAAAATACACATAGACAAAACTTTCTCAAAGAACACACACAGGTCATCTCTGAGAGGTGAGAAAGTTTCATTTGCTTGAGTCTGAGAAATCATACAGCTCTCAGGCTTCTGGTAGCACTGTGAAACCCAGAGCGGGGACAGTCCTGCCCGCCCTGGACCGCAAAAGCTGCGGAACGAGGCGGGACTGTCAGTTCTGGCCCCAGAAGGGCGCCACCAACTCCGCCGCCTCCGGCTCCGGGGTTGAGCGCAGTGCAGCCAGCTGGAACTGGGCAGGCCCTGGACTCTTCAGGCTGCGCTGCCGGCTGTGCTCAGCCTCCCCTGGCGCCTCTCTGAAGCCCAGCATCTCTGAAGCTGCCGCAGCCTCCTGCACAGAAGCCCTGCCCCACCATGAAGCCTTTGCTCCTCCTGTCTGCCTTTCTCTTCTTTTGGGGTCCAGTGCTGGCAGGTAAGGTGGAAGCTTCCCAAGCGGGGAAGGAGGAGGCTTCTTCTACAAAGGCAGTCCCGCTAAGCAACAGGATGAGTGTGCTCCCACCGAGAACCCCTTCATTTGCAAAAGAGAAAAGGCACCACTAAGTTTTGATGTCAGCAAGAACTAAGTTTGAATCTTTGCTGTGCAGTTTGTTAGCTGGACAAACCGGAGCTTCCCTAAGGCTGTTTCTTCAATATGAAAATTCTTACAATATGAAAATAACAACTGCAGGGCCTCACGAGGATTAAAGGGAATGACATGTAAAATACGTCCATTTTGCCACTGTTGTTTCGTCTCTGATTCAAGGACATATCCGAGTATAATAGTCAAAACCAGCAAACCATGGAAAGCCAATTTGTCAAGCTTTCTAAAGTACTGAAATCGCTGATTTCAGTTTCCTTACTATTTGTGGATCCCTTAGGCACACAGGAAACAGTTTTGGGCCTGCTTGTTTCAAGAGCATCACTGGGCTCTCAGGCATAGAAGGAATGTGTGAGCAAATGAGGCAGCCACGAAGGGGACATGAGGGACAGCTAGACTGGCCTTGTCCATGTCATTTTCTGATTTAGAAATATCACCTTGTATATTTTCTTCACTGGATTTTACTGAGTCACTCAAAATTCTTGTGTTGTTGAAGCCCTATCTGATTTTCTAGTCTCACTGAAGTATTCTCTAGACAGCTGAAACCGATTTGCAGATCATGTGACTCAAACTAAGAAGGTCCAGGCCTTCTTGAAGCTGTTGGTGGCACCAACTCCACTATGATTTATGGCACTAGATTTGTGAATTCCAGTCAACGGCTCCAGACAATCTGCAGTATCTCTTCAGTGCTTCGTGCATTTTCAGAACTTGCCATCACCCTACAAATTTGTCTCATGTAATCACTATGTTTTATCTTCCTAAAAGTGTTATAGAATATCCACTTGGGCTTCTATCTTCCCAACTAGGTACCCTGATCCCGCCTTGTTTCCTGTTGGACGGTTGTCCTCTGGGGAACGGTGACTTGGATAAGGTACATGTCGGCTCAAAATTTTTACAACTGTTAGCATTATTTTCTTCTTAACATCTTCTTCTATATGATAAAGGAAAAATGTTCATATTTGATTGTTCTAAGGAGTAGCAGGCCTACAAATTTGTAAACCTACTTCAACTGCATTGAGCTTGAATAAGACTTCCAAAATCTCAAAAATGATTTCACACTCCTTCAAACTCACCAGACTATTCCATGTCATAAACACCTCACGGCAGCACTTGTCTGGTCCTCCCAGAGATAGTTCGTGTTTCTTTTCTTTTTGGGTAGAATGAAAATCACTGATGCTAAGATCTGTATCATATTCAAATATGCACCTCAACAGTCCTCGATTCACAGGATCTATCAAAACTGGTTTGAGAACAAATAAATAATAATGAGTGAACATTTAGTGAAAGAGTGAGTGAATGCCTGAGTATATAGCTAACTTGATTATACGGATTACATTAGCAATTCAGGACAACTCCCAGGTTACTAGTTGTTAAACCCAGGATGCTATTACAAAATACCAAAGACTGCATGGTTTAAACAAATTTATATTCACACAGCTCCAGAAACTGGGAAGTCCACGGTCAAGGTACTGGCCAGCTCAGTTTCTGATGAGGGCACTCACTCTCCCAAACTTGGACACAGCCGTCTTCTCACTTCATCTTCCACCAAAGCCTACTGATCCCATAATGGGATTAGGCTACTAGTGTCACTGGATTAGGCCCTGCCCTTATGGTCTCATTCAATTTAACCTACCTCCTAAAGGCCCTGTCTCCAAACACAATCATATTGGGGGTTAGGCTTCCAACATATGGATATTGAGGCAACACAATTCAGTCCATAATATTAGTTAAATTTTTTTTCAATTGCAGAATTGATTATTATGACCAAGTCTTCTTGGAATCCAGCTGGACAAAGCTTGACAGACTGAAGTCATTCAACTATCCTGTAGTGAATTATCTTTTCATTCATTTTTCTTGTAGGTTTGACCCCGTTAGCATCAGAAATGCACAAGAAATGCTATAAAAATGGCACCTGCAGACTCGAGTGCTATGGCAGTGAGATGTTAGTCGCCTACTGTCTGTTCCAACTGGAGTGCTGTGTGACAGGAAACCCCGGGCCCTGACGCGAGAAGGAGCGAGCACCCGCTGACCTGAAGACCGTGGTCCTCCCATCTTCTACAAAGCTGGGGGATTTAGGTTAAACCAGGACACCGTCATGTGCCCACAGTTATTGGCTTTTAGTATTTTTTTCTGAATCACCAGAATCTTATGATCTTGGATTGGGAGGGTAAACCGAAACCCTCTTAAAAATTGAGTTTGGCTTCTCATGAAGGCAACTTCGAGTATGTGTTCTCATTTCTAAGTGCTATCAGTGCTTTCTTCAGTGTCTATTGCTCTCTGTAAGCATAGAAGCGATGCTTTCTTTACTGAAAGAGCCTTCTTTAGAATCACCTCTTTATACATGCAGTCCTGTGCTGCCATCTGTAGAGGAACAGCCCCTCCCAGCCCTCTGACAATCTCTGCGTGTCTTACACAGACCTCATAGACAAGGCTCAACTGCAGGCTGCCAAAGTCTCAATGAATCTGGCCCTGAAGGCCTTCTCTTTTTTTAAATAGATTTTATTAAAATTTATCCAAAATTACAGAAACTTACAGGCCATTACACAACCTCACAGACCACATTACATCGTGCCTTTTGCTTATGACAGTGAGCGATGTAAACACCTGAAGTCCTTCTTGAAACAGGAGGGGGGCATCTTGTGGTGCATTGTCTTGCGGTTTCTCACTACCTCCCCAGTTTCAGTCAGGCATGAGAACGTCTAACCAAGCCCTTTAGGTTCTACTGCAAGCTGAAAGAGCACTTGGTTACATTTTAATGTCAGCTCCTTCCCGCCAAAGTGACCACCACCTCTACTGCCCATCGGCTGCTTCCTTATTTGAGCACCATCCTGTAAACCTACGACCTAACACCAAGCTGATCTTGCTTTGCTGTGTGTGTAAGTAACAAAATGTCTAGCTGCATTCAGACTCCTTATTTTACTTACCAACCAATCTTATAAAGATATAACAAGAAAATCTAGCAACTTCTGTCCTGGAGCTGCTAAACCATATTGGCCTCTGCACTCTGCGAAATTCCTGCCTGGCTATTCAACGCCACCCATCCCATGTACAGACAAGAAGTGGATGTGTTAGTTCTGTGTGTGCTGCTCAAGATGAACAGCAGGATGGCAGAGGAGGGAAGATTCTAGTTGTGGAGCAATTGTCTTTAGCCTCAGTGCTCAATCTTCATGATTCTGAGAGGACAGAGCTCTAGACACAAATAACTAATGGCTGATCTGGTGCAAGGCTGAGGGAGCGATGCCAAAGTTCCCAGGCCGACAGTGACCATACTCCTGTCCAAACGCTCACTGCACCTGGGAAGAGATCAAAGGGAAACAGTGAATGAGAAAGAATAAGGGGCAGTGAGGAGCTCTGTAAGTCTAGACAATGTCCAACCTTTGAGCAAATCTGAATATTGGTGTATTAGGGGAGCAGTCTAATACCGTGTGTCCTCCCCTAAGAGGCCCAACTCTCCTGTGGAATCTAGGGGAGGTCAGTTAAAGGGAATGAGATCAGAAGTGGTCAGGGACAATAACCGAAACTACTGAGTACACAGGATGAAGAACCATCCAGACAGGGCTCTGGAAGATGGTCACACTCTGGACGGGTGACTGTGACCTCATGACATCCCAGACAGCCTCTATTAGTCTGTGTTTCGTTATTATAATAAAATGCCTAAAGCTGGGTACCCTTATAAAGAGAAGAGGTTTATTTAAACCACGGTTTGGGAGGTTGCAAGCCACAAATCAGTCAAGTCATCAATTGGCCTCTGGTGAGGGCCGCATGATAGATAGCATCATGGTGGGAACATGTGATGGGAATGGGAGATCACATTACCAGACCAGAATCCAGAGAGGAATTCAGGACTCAACTCACTTTCAGAACAGTTTGCTCTTGTGAAGGCTAAGCCAGAGTCACTAAGAGCTACGATACTTCAATTCCTTTGACAGCAGCAATGACCTAACAACCTCCCACAAGTCTCTTCCATCACACCACTTCTGCCTAGGAGTCAGCTGACTCTGCAATGAACTCAGGAAACTCTGAGCCAAAATGAACCTCTTTTCCTTTAAGTTGCAAGTATTGGGCATTTTGTCTCAGTGATGCAGAAAGTGACTAAGTCCTGATTCCGTATTTTTTACAATGTAGTATAGACATCCAAAGCAACTTCCCCTCCATTCTCTACCTGTGATTTGATGTTTGCTTTAGATCACCTACTCATTTTATTTCTTTTGGGGGGGCGGTTGCTAGGGATCAAACTCAGAAGCTTGTGCTTGCAAGGCAAGCACTATAACCACTGAGTGAAATCCTCAGCCCCTGAGATCTTACCATACCTCACTCATTGCACAAACTCTGAATACAATTTTGTACACACCGCATTTCTAAACTTACCCACAAGAAAAGTCCACTTTGTCTTTTGCTCAAGAAATACCACCAAAGAATCTGTTAGTGAATAAAGTCACCATGGTAAAAAAAAGATTCAACACTAAACCGTACTAAATGCTTACGATATGCCAGGCATTGTTCTAAGAAGCACTATCCATATTTTAATTGATTTAATCCATAGAACAGCCTTACAATTTGAGTATACTCAGTGCCTTGTTTTTACACATGTAGGAAATGAGGCAAATGGTTAATTGCTTCACTCTGTTCATTGGGAGATGGTGGGGGGGCATAGCATTAATTGGCAGCACGTGTCTGAAAGTCCTTCCAGCAGGCTTTCCCACCTGCACAGACTAGAAATGGACTAGCTCGGAGCTCAGGATCCAGCTGTGCTTTAGGAGAACTGGTATAGAACAACTAGTAATCACGCATAAACTGCAGCCACCTGGCCCGTGCCCAAGCATTACCCCTCCACTAGAGATTGCTGCAGCGGTGTGTGAACTACCTGTAGGGTACACAGAATGTGCCTGGCACAAAACCAGCCTTATGTAACAAGCTGCTTCTGCTGCTTCTTCGTCCTCTCCTTCTTTATCATCTTTTCCTCCTCCTCCTTCTCTCCTCCTTCTCCTTCTGTTTCTCCCCGTTAGATGCGGGCGTGTGATTAGGCCTCCGTTAGGTGATTGTACAGGACTGAGTGGTAGAGTGAGCATCTTTTGATGATGCAGATCTGTTAGTGGGACTTCTCTCTGAAGACCATCATTTCTGCGGCAGTTTTGTGTTCTCCAGATCCCAGATGAAATGATGTTACCCTGAAACTCGCAGCTGGCACTGTGATGCCAGATGCTTCCTGACTACACTACATCCAGTGTCCGGGGTGTGAATGGGAAACCACAGCACTCCTAGATCACAGCATGCCCCTCACCCTGGTCCGGTGTGCGGGCCGTCTTGGGAGAGGATCAGGCCATCCGAGGTAAGGAGGTGGCTCTTCAGCTGTGGCCTGCCTGATGGAATCACTCTAACCTCCTCAACAGGAAGAGGATCATTGCAAGTGAGACACGTGCAGGGAAGTCTTCAGAGAAACCAAAATCCAGAGACTGGTCTATGACGTAACACCGGCACGCACTCTGGTTTCGTAAACACTAGTATTAAAAGCATGCAGCGCATGTGGGACCATGGGACAGAGAAGGTTTGCTTGACCCAGAAAGAGTTAGTGATCCATTCCTCTCACATAAAACAAGAGTGCTACATTCGCAGGGCCTTTGGTGTGCTGCCCACTCTTGCAGGCAGGGTCCTGGGAGGAGCCCCCGGTACCCCCTTGCTGGGAGCTGCAGAGAACATGGAGATCTGGCACTGCACCAAGGTCACGGGTCAGAAAGTGCAGCTCTCAGTACAGTGCGAGGAGGGACACGGAGTGACGCCTGGGTCAGAGGACTTCTGCACTGCACCAGGCAAAAGGTTTGTGGAGGGCTCAGAAAGTCCACCTCCTTAAGCAGAAAGCAGCTGAAGATAGTGAACTGAGGGAAATGGCGAGCAGGGAGCAGCAGATCACATCCTTGGAGACAAGAGGTAGAAAGGGAGATTCCGCAGAGGTACACCAGAGAGGTGTCCTACTTTTTCCCCAAACTCCGGGAAGATCTGAGACAGCATGAAATCCTGCTCACTGCCCATAGCCCTGTGCTGGCAAAGTAGTCTCTCTGCCAGGCCTGGGCGGCCTTGGCCTGTTGGAAGGTGAAGCCTGGTCTTAGGTGGGCTAGTGGGAGCCGCATCAAGTTCTTCAGGTCCGAGAGCAGAGCTCTTGACACGGCGATTTATGAAGGACTGCAGGTGGAGGGACAAAAATTAGTACCTGAGTCAGAGAGCTTCCAGCAGTATACTAGGCAAAAAGCCCATATAAAGAACAGAGGTGAACTGCAGGCTTTGCCACAGAGTGAGGGGAGCAGAAGTGGGAGGTCCCTGGTGGAAGCTGACAGAGAACTGGGTACTGGGCAAACTACCGTACATCCACTTCTTCCCAAATTAATTGAGAAGGTTGGATTTGGCGACAGACACCAACACTTGCAGTTAGCCATGCCCAAAGCATGGCTTGTAACTAAGAGGCCAATCCAGAGAGATCGGCATCCCTCACACACACAGTTAGGTAGTTACGCAGTCCACAGGAGAAACTGGCTTGGCACCTTGTAATCAGACTGCGACTCCAGCATAAAGAGAGCCGTGTGAACACTCTGGATTGATACTATAACAACTGGAGGAGGGTTTTTTGTTTGCTTCCTTGCTTGTGTCTTTGTTCTGAGTTTTCTTGGGATTTTTCTGCTTCTTGGTAAGTTTTTTTTTTTTCTTTATCCTGCTTTTTCTTTTGATTCTTCTACTCTTTTCTTATTTAATTTTCTTTTTCCCTATTTTTACTTCTCTCTTTGCTATATTCTTATCTCCTTATCTTTCTTCTTTTCCTCACCAGCTTTCAGAAGGCATAGGTGCCTGTATATGTACAAAAGAGAGTGAGACTTAACCAGTCCTTAAATGAAATAGTATCATTCATGGGCTTGTGTTAGAGCTTTTATCTAGATGTTCCACAAAGCCTCATGCGATCATAGGTGGGGTTTGTGGGAGATGATTGATCATGAGAGCCTGATACTCAGCAATTGACTAGCTCACTAATGAGTTTATAGCTAATGTGATGTTGGGAGGTGAAGCCTAGTCATAGGAGACAGACCACTGGGGGCGTGGCCTAGAAGGGGATCTCTCTCCCGCAACCTTGATCTTTCTTTGCTCCCCACTGCTGTACCATGAGCTATTTCTTCTCTGCCATGCTGCACTGCTTGGAGCCAGCTGACTACAGACTGAAACCTGTACAAAATGTGGGCCAAAATAAACCTTTCCTCCTTACAGATGTGGGTGTTGGGCGCTGTGTCTCAGTGATGTGAAAGTAATAAAGACAGCATGTCAGGGTGACCCTTAACAAAACTGTGCTTTACAGGATCCAAACAAAACTAAACTACAAATACAGTAATGCCTTGGCTCATAAATGCTTCTGTTTGGGAGCAATTCAGTTCCCAGACAGAAGCATTTGCAAAATTTTGCTTCCATTGGAGAACTCTGCAACAGGTGACAAACACAGCCATGGCCATCTCCCCCACACAAACACAAATGCAGCCATCTTCCCCAGAACTGTGAAATGAATTAAATTTGTGAAGTAAGGTAATACTATATATTAACAGATTTCAACAATCTTACAGTTTCCTTCATTCTCTAACTGTATTTCCCTCTGCATGCAGCCTCCCACCTCCACAAAGACTCTCTCAAATCTTCTCCAGCTATAAAAATAATTTGAATAGAGCCCAAACTTCCATCTATTTTTCCCCTATTAACATTTCCTCTTACCTCCCTCTGTCCTTACTAACCTACCACCTTCTTTTTCCTCTTTCTCTTTCCTTCCCTTTCCACCGCATTCCAGACTAATAGTAATATATATAGTGAAGTCTGTAAGGGGCATTGGTAAAAGAATGAAATTGTCAAAACAAGTTTTAATGTTCATTAATGATGTATGGTTGGATCTGTGCATGTTGTTTTTTTTTTTTTTTTTTTTTTTTTTTTTTTTTTTTTTTTTTTTTTTTTTTTTTTTTTTTTTTTTTGGTGCTGGGGATTGAACTCAGGGCTTTGTGCTTGCTGGGCAAGCACTCTGACCACTGCGCTAAATCTCCAGCTGTGCATGTTGTTTTAACCATAGAAATTCTCTTCTTACAACATAGTGCTTGTATTCAACCTAATTAAACTGAATACCTTGAGGTGAAAGACAATTGCTCTTGGCAAATCCAACCAAAATCACGTCACTAAATATCAGAACTGAACTAAACAGACCTTCATAGTAACAACAAAGTTTCTTCACGCTGTTTGACCTCAACTGCACCAAAAAAAAAGTAAATAGAAACATGAAAAAACAAGGAGCCAAACTGCTCCCCAAAACGTTCAGTTCCCCCAAAGCAGATCTAAGGGGCTCCAAAACACAGGAAACCAAACACCAAATGGCTAAATTGTATGAAATGATCAAAGAGAAAGCAAAGAAACTCGGTGAATTCACAGGTGATATAACCAAATAGTGAAATTAATAAAACCAATCAATACATTTTAAAAAGAGCCAGTTAAAAAATTAAAAGAACTGGGGTTTGGGATTTAGCTCAAATGGTACAGCACTTGCCTAGCATACACAAGGCCCTGAGTTCGATCCTCAGGCCAAAAAAAAAAAAGAAAAAAATTTACAAGAGCTAACCAAATCCATTCAAAGCAGGAATGCTATCTTTGCAAAAAAAAAGAAAAAGAAAAAGAGTCTGTGAAAAGATGTCAAACAAAAATCCCAGAGATAAAAATTCTATCAAATATATAGCAGCAGAAGTGACAAATGTGAGGAGGAAGTATCATATCTGGAAGACAGATCTGACACACAAGACCATAAACTCAGAGATACATTCGAAATAATCAGAAAGTAAGAAAAAGTGATCTATGTATAGGATCAGATCATAGTGTACTAAAACTACAAATCAAAGGCAAAATAAACCATAGAAATTTTTGCAAACATCTGAAAATTAAATAACACACTCTTGAATAATCAATGGATCACAGAAGAGATCAAGTAAAAATTAAATAATACTTAGAATCAAATGATAGTGATGGACAATATACCAGAACTTATGGGACACAATGAAAGCAGTCCAAAAAGGAAAGTTTATTGTTGTAAATGCTCACATCAGAAAAACACAGTGAGGCTAAAAAAAATAATAATAATAACATAATGATGTACCTCAAGGTCAAGGAAGGAAATGATAAATACTGGAACAGAAATTAATACAATTGAGACCTAAAAAACCAATACAAAAAAAAATGGAATAAACAGCTGATTCTTTGAAAGAATGAACAACTTAGGTAAACATTTAGTCAAACATACAAGAAAGAGGAAAGAAAAGACCCATATCAATGCAGCTAGAAATTTAAAAAGGAGTATCACAAAGGACACTGCCAAACTAGAGAAGATTAATAATAGCTACTGTGAAAATTTGTACCTTAATAAATGGAACAATGTAGAAGAAATGAAGACATTCCTAGACACATATAAATTACCAAAACTGAACCAAGAAGATATTAAAACTCTCAATAGTCCACTAACAGGCAATGAAATTAAGGCAGTAGTAAAAGACCTACCAACTAATAAGAGCTTAAGACCTGATAGATTCACACCTAAATTCTATGAGAACTTCAGGGGAAAATCAAATGCTAATACTCCTCAAACATTTTAAAGAAATTAAAAGGAACAGAGTACTGCCAGACTTGGTACTGAAAGCTAGCTTTATCCTTATTCCAAAACCAGACCAAGTTTCAACTGAAAAAGAAACTACACTCCAATCTCTTTAATGAACACAGACACAAAAATCTTCAACAAGATACTGGCAAACAGAATGTAACAAATCATCAAAGAGAGCATAAATTATAACCATATAGGCTTCATGCCAAGGATGAAAGAATGATTCAATGTGTGAAAATCAAGAAATGAAAGGAAAAAGTAAGTACCTGTGAATTAATATAACTAAGGAAGTGAAAGACCTTTATGGCAAAAACTACACTATACTGAAAAAGAAGATCAAAGATGACATAAGAAAATGAAAAGATAGCCCTGTTCCTGGATAGGCAGGACCAGTATTGTTCAAATGGTCATACTACCAAAAATGATCCATAGATTTAATGCAATCCCAATCAAAATATCAAAAGTCTTCCTCACAGAACTAGAAAAACATAATCCCAAAATCATATGAAACTAGAAGAGACCCAGACTAGCAAAAGCAGTCCTGGACAACAACAAAGCCAAAGGCACCACAATCCCAGACTTGAGTTTTATTACAAAACTAGAGCGACAGGTATTTAAAGTCAAGAGAACAGAACAGAAGATGCATAAATGACTCAGACTGCATTGTCATATGACCTTTAGGAAAGAAGCCAAAAGTATACAATAGAGGAAAGGTGGCCTCCTTAACAAATGGTACTGAGAAAACCGGCTACATACATGCAGACCACTGACTTTAGATGCATAGCTCTCACCATGCACTAGAACAAAGTCAAAATAGAGCAAAGACCTAGATATTAAACAGAAATACTCAATCTGCTTGGAGATAGAACATGTAAAATTCTTCAAGACATAGGCATAGGCAAGGACACTCATTCCAAACAGAGCCCCTAACTGCACAAGAAATAACATCAAGTATCAAAAAATGATACTTATCAAATTAAAAAGTTTCTACACAGAAAGGAAACAACCAGCAGACTGAAGAGACAACCAAGAGAATGGGATGAAATTTTTGGCAACGACACTTTGGCAAAAACTCCACACAGAGGAGTGAATAATATCTTGAAAAAATGAAGAATTCAAAAATATTAGACTCTCCAGTAAAAGATTCAATCAAAAAACAGGCAAATGAAATGAATAGACATTTCTCAGAAGTACAAATGGCCAATAAATACATGAAAAAAATTTCAACATCTCAGGCCCTCAGAAAAGCAGAAATTAAAACAAAATTGAGATTTCATTTTTCTCCAGAAAGAATGTTTACCATCAAGAAGCAAACAATAACAAATTCAGGCAAGGATACAATGAAAAAGGCACTCTTCTATAAACTAGTACAACCACTATGGAAAACAGTATGGAGAGTCCTCAACAAACTAAAACTAAGAATTCCATTTGACTCAGCTATTCCCCTTGTATATATCTTCCCAAAAATATTAAAGACATTGTACAACAGTGATATTTGTTTACCCATGTTGATAGCAGCGCAGCTCATAATAACTAAATCTTGAAAACAGCCTATATATCCATCAACAGGTGAACAGATAAAGGAAACGCGGTATTTTTACACAATGGAGTAAAACTCTGCAATAAGGAAGGATCAGTTTGAGTCATTTGTAAGAAAATAGATGCACTTCGAGAATATAATGCCAAGTAAAATAAATCAGACATATAACCTTAAATATCTCTTACATGAGAATCTAATCTCTTACATAAGAAGTATAGTTTCTCTTACATAAGAAATCCAAATATAAATAAAGAACAAAAGAGAAGAAGAACGATAGAAAACAGAGAGATGGACCTTTTGTAATTGGGAACAGGGTCTAGAGATGGAGGGAGGTAGAAGAGGGAAAGTGTATTAAAAAGAATTAAGATGTGTTATATACACATATGTTAACATGATCTTTTATATATAAAACCCAAAAAAATTCCACCAAAAGCCTCCTGGAATTAATAACCAAATAGAATTGTGTGGCAGGATACAAAATCAACACACACACACACATACACACACACACACACAAATAGCATTGCTGTGCACCAGTAATGATATCACCAGGAAGGAAATTAGGAAAACAATACTACTCTGAATAGCAACAAGAAAAATTAAATACTTAGAAATTAACTGAACACAGAAAGTGAAAGACCTCTACAGTGAAAATTATAGTACTCTGAAAAAGAAGATTGAAGAGGACATCAGAATATAAAACACTACCTCCTGCTCCTGGATAGGCAGAGCCAATACTGTCAAAATGCCTACACTACCAAAAATGATACATAGATTCAACTCAAGCTCAATTAAAATTCCAACAGCATTCCTCACAGAACTGGGGAAAACAATCCTAAAATTCATGGATCCAGAAAAGACCCAGAATACCAAAAGCACTTTGGACAACAAGAACAAAGAGGAGCCATCACTATCCTGCACGCTGGATTATATTACAAAGCTGCAGTAATAACAGCATGACAGTGACGCAAAAACAGACATGTGGCTCAACAGAACAGAATGGAGGGTGCAGAGAAACCCAGGCACATTCGGCCGTCTGATCTTGAGAAAGGGGCCAAAACACACGTTGGGGGAAGAATAGCCTCCAGACACAGTGGTGTGGTGACCTCTGGAAGACTGGTTTGTTTTCAGTCTGTTTCCGAACAATGGGCAGATCAAAACTTGGTGGCACTGGGGAGGCCTTATGATGATGCTGCCAGGCTCCAGGCTGTCATGGATGTTAGTAGAGATGACATCTTTATTTGGAAACATGAAAAAAGCCCATAGAAGACATAGAGTGAACCCTGTTTCAACATATTTAGGAGGTGAGTCTGTTGCTTCACATTTTGCCCTTGTCATCATGTATAAAGACACCAAAAATAGCCTAATGATTCAAAGAAAGAGAACTCTTTCCTACAAAAAAAGAATAAGAATTTTAGAATAAAAGCTTGTAGGACCTCAATTACATGAGTATACACTAAAAGCAAAAACACACCATGGAAAGTGTATCCAACAAATCAAACATAATAAAGCCCATGGCAGTGGCACAAGCCTGTGATGCCAGCACTTGGGAAGCTGGGACAGGAGGATCGCCGTGAGTTTGAAGCCAGCCTGGAATAAGCCTGTAAGAAAGAATAAGAGCATCTTTCTCATCACAAACTTTCAAGGTCAGAAGAGCTTCAAGTAAAGTTTTTCAAGCCTTAACACAACTTCCAACCCACATTAATACATACAATATATAACTATCTTTCAAGCAGGCTGAATAAACGAAGATGCCCTATAACAAATGGCACCTAAAAATCTTTGTGACCACTAGTAGCCAACATTGCAGAAAGTACTCCAAGGAATCCTAGACAGATATAGCAAGATCAATACCACCAAAGTGTCAAAAGAAAAAAACAAGCAAACAAACAAACAAACAAAAACCACATCTAACTGGGATAGTAGTTAAACAAAAATGAAAAATAAATAAATCAGAAATGAAAATATAATGCAATGACAGGATTCAGTAAATATCTCTCAGCAATAACTCTCAATCAAAAGACACAGACTGGAAGATTGGATCAAAAATTAAAATTCAAATATATGTTGCCTACAAGAGACACAGTTCATCCAAAAAGATTAGTACACAGATTGAAATTATTTTAATATATATGCTAATTTTTTCATTTATACTACTTTCTCTTAGTCCATTAAAAAGTTCTGTGCTATTATCTGTTTCTTCTTTGTAGAGAGAATCTTTTTTGTCTCTGAGAACTGAGAGTGGTAAACTACAATTGATACAAAGTTGAATTGATGCAAAGTTGAAAATAGGTGCCAAGACTTTGCTTTTAGATGTGCAGCTGAAGAATCCTTTCTGGAATAATGACTGGGAGTACCGAGGATGTTGTTGTATTATTTTCTGGATCTGGGTACTTGTTACACAGGTGTGTGAAACATAGAAAATCATCAGGCTGTTTACTCAAGATCTGCACCCTTTTCTACCTGTATCTTATACCTCAACACATGCTCTTAAGGTACCTTTGGTAAGTAATAAATTAATAAAAAGGAAAAATATTATAGATGAGAAGTTTAAGGAAGTATTTCTGTAGCAAAGACAATAAACGAAAACACAGTGGACACAGAAACACTGACAGGCTGAAAGCATCATTTTAATGAGATGATGCCCTTGAGAGGATCCGGGTTGTCAGATACTCACAACTATCCGACCAGTATAGGCAAATCTTTTTTGTTTATGCAGCACAGTTGTCCGGTGTTACAAATAATATGATATGCTTCATCTTTTGCACATCGGATCTTGCATGAACCTTTCAGTCGCCAGCACGTAGCAAAGGCTTGTCTTATGTAAGCATTTGCTCCACTTCTAACTGTCAACAGAAACAACAATTGTTAGTGTCCTATCATGCCACATTGCCAAGGAAAAATCAAACCTGGGGCTACATTTTATAATTTTTTAATGATAAGTTCAACATAGTCAAAGTTATCTAAAATGTTTTATGGATGGATGCCCCCTTGCTAGTTGCTTCTATCTTATTTTCCAAGAGCCCTGCTATGAAATTAGCTCCTATGGACGACCATTACTAATTGATCAGTGCAGATAACAAATCCAAGCCGACTCCGCTTGGATCTTGCTAAGATCTTCCAGAGGTTGGAGAAGTCCAGGGAGTCTACAGCAGCGCCAGGGCAGGAGATGGCATAGAGTCCTTCTGGATATCTAAGGCAGTTATTATTACAGTGTCAGTTTGAAGAAAGAAAGATCACTGAACTAGAATTTCGGAAGACCACGGTTCTAGCCTTTTATTCCCCTAATATTCTATATGATGTTTTCTAAGTGCCTCACTATCCATCGTGCCTTAATTACACAGTACTTATGAGATAACATGTATGCTATGGTTTGAAACATCTGGAACACACACCTAAATCTCTAGCTATTAATTTCCCAATGTGTTAAAACCTAGGTGCCTCTGGAAACCAGAGGGAAGGGAGAGGGAAGAAGCCAGTTAAAGAGGTCGAGGGTGGTGCTGAGTCAGCCCACCCTTGTGTGCTAAGCCTTGTCCGTCTCTCACCACTTGCCCCCCTGGGACCATGGGTTGACTGAGACTCTTGGTGCCATCTTTGTGGTATCACTGTGGTAATCAATGTGTGACTATAATCAGTGTGATATGACCCATGGCCAATGGCAAATAACCTTGCAAGCTGTGCTCTCCATAGCTCTGGGGACCTCTCTGAAGACAAAAGAACCCAGCGCAGACATGGTGTGAAGCGTCCAGAGGCCCACCCCTCGGAGAAGCAGCTGCAGTCTCAACATGCTCCTCACCTAGGCGTGTCTTTACGCCATGCTCGGCCCTTAAGTGATACCTTTCAAATATGAAGGTTTGAGGCAGGAGGTAGGAGCTTACTGCAGACTCCAGAAACCGCGGTTTTGAGATCCTCCACTTTAGTGATGTAAGTGGTCCCTTGTCACTATCGCGAAGTTACTTGCTTCTGTCCAGAGAACAGAAATTCTGGCTCTCCAAACAGATGTGCCATAAAATTCCATTGTTATGTTAATTTAATACATTTTAACAATCAGCTCCATTTGCAGACTTGCCTTGGCTTCAGAATGTGTGAAAATTCTCATGGCTAGCTGACTTGGGAAGCCACTTACCAAAAGTCCTCAAGGAACAGGCTCCCGCCACCCCCAACTCCTACCTGTCCTCTGAGGGCTCAGCCACTTGCTCTGCCCCGTGTCTGCAGATATCAGTCCAACCTTGCCTGCAAACTTCACAGAATGTCAAGACCCAAACCAAGAAATAGCTTCTTATCTGAAGAGAACCACCTCCTGCTATGGTTCTTAGCATCTTCTGTCCATTCCCAGGAGCCACAAGAGCATCCCTCCCTGTTCATGTTGCTGTCAGCTTCCTTTGTCTCAGTCCTGCTTTGTGGCACTCTCAGATAATTTCATACCTCTTTTCCCTCGGCCATTCCTAACTCCATAGGAAAGAGAATCCATTTTTACCTGGTGGAACATAGGACAGAAGGGAAAGGACCACAACGACCAGGAGTAGGCTCCTCATGGTTAAGCCAATCAGCAAACAGGCAGCCGAGATGCAATGGAGAGTCACTCTATATGTAGCTTTTGAGAGATGGGGAGGCGCATGGCTAGTGAACCTTTCAGAACAAGAACATCTCCTTGCTCCACTAAGCTGTCCAATAAATGAAAGGTCTCACTTTGAACATGACATCTCACCACTAGATACATTTGCTGGGTGCCACTTGTGTGCTAGCAACTAATTCGCACTCTAGAAACACCCCTTTTCTAGGCCCTAGTAGGATGTTGTGTATACGTCTTTGGATCTTCTTCTTCCTAGACTCATATGCCCATGGAATAAATGCCTATCATGACCGATAGCATAAGGCCACTTCATGCATTTGACAAAGCATTTATGATAGTTGTTTTTGATCTAACATGTGGAAAAAAAACCTCAGATGGGTATTTTTCTTCCTATTTTGAAAGCAAGGAACATGAGTCTTAGTTGAAACAAATGACTTTCCTAAATTCGCATAAATCATAAATAGCAGCATCACAACTTACATCCAGGTTTCCCTGACTCCTATATGCACAAGAATTGAAGTAGAGCGTTGTTCCATTCTAGCTGCAGTCTCTTCAGGGAAATAAGAGGTCATCACAGAGTGTGGACAAGTTCCCATAACACCACCACCATGAGTCTCAAGAGCACACTGAGTCCATAGCCCCCTAGTGAGCACTGCCACATGCCACACACCTGCCAGGCAAGGTGGAGCATACACAGAATGTCTGATAAAATCCTTGTTTTGAGAGACCAAAGGTCAATAGTGCTTGACAGTTTTCAAAGTGTTCCAAGTTTTACAAGAAGCAAAGATAGCGATCGGTCAATCACCACCCTCTCCTGGGGGCCATCTGAAATCAGATGACTCAGAAAAATAGACGGATCTGGAGATCATCATGTTGAGCAAACTAAGCCAAACTCAAAGAGACAAATACTGCATGTTCTCACTAACATGTAGAATCTAAGGAGGATGACAAGAAAGTATAAGAGAGACTATTATTAGCAAACTAGATTGGTAGTGGATTACATACGTTGGAGAAAATGCATAATAATATTAATGTTGAATATAAGTGAAGGGATGAATCATCCTATTTCTTGCCCGGAGTATCAAAGCGTGGCTGCTAATGTTTTAGAGCTGATTTCAGAGAGAGGATTGGTAGTATCAACCTTCCCACCACTCTGGCAACCCAGATACTCCTTGGAAATAATGAATGGCTTCTTTTTTTAAAAAGGAAAAGACTGGGACCAGACATCACTATGTTAAGTGAAGCAAATTAAGAAGTTTTACGTGAGAATATCCTTGATCTTTTGGAGTGGACCCTGTGTAATCACAGTAGATCCTCAGAAGGGAAAGAAAAAAATAGAAGAAAACAATAAAATTGACAACAGAAAAAGCAGTGAAGGAAATAAATAAAACCAAAAGCTATATTTTTAAAATGATAAGTAAAATTGACCAACCTCAAGCAACAATAAGAAAGAGAAAAATAGAGACAATATAAATTAGCAACATCATGAAGGACGGATTATACAGAAATTAAAAGGATAACAAAAATGCTACAAATACATGTACACACATAAATTTTACATGTATGATTAAAAGATCTCTTCCTCAAAAGACACAAATTACCAGAATCCCCCATGTGAAACAGATAACTTGAATAGCACTATAATTAATAAAGAAACTGAATTATTTGCCAAAGAACTTACCACAAAGAAAATCTCAGGACCGGATGGCATCTATGGAGAATTTTATCCAACATTTAAAGAAAAATTAATTGCAATTTTATACAATCTCTTTTAGGAAGAGACAAAGAGGGAACACTTTTAATATGTTTTATGAAAGTAGTATTTTCCTGACCTCAAAACAAGACAGAGTTCCAGCCTCCCTGAAAAAAATCCCAAAACTATGGACCAGCATCCTTCGTTTATATAGACACAAAAGTCCTTACCAAAATATCAGCAAATAGAATTCAAGGTGTATTAAAAGAATCATACCCATAACCACGTGGAATTTATTTCAGGGATGCAAGCTGACTGAATATTCAAAAATCAATCAATGTAACTCAGGCTGAAGAGGAAAAAAATTTAATGATTTTATTAATCAGTGTAAGAAGGGTATTTCACAAAAGTCAATATTCTTTTTTTTTTTTTAGAAAACGTATATAATTTATTAGGTGGACTTAAAAATAAACACAAATCAATTTCAGGCACTTCTTGAATACAGACTATGGGAATTTTCTACCGAAGAACAGCATATCTAGCAGGCGATAACATGAAAATTTAAGCTTTAATTTTTAGAACAATACGCAAGGGCTAGACAATTGTGTGAAATATTGCATAAGCAATCCAACAGTCGATACCCATTTATGATAAAAAACCTTTCCGTAAACTAGGTATAGGGGAGAACTTCAGTTTGATAAAGAGCATTTACCAAAACCTTATATCTATCATTACACTCAAGGGCAGAATGCTAAATGCTTTCTACTTAAGACTGGGGTGAAGTTTGTCTGCTGTAACTTGCACATAGATCAATGGGATATAATAGAAAATCCAAAAACAGACCATTAGAAATATATATAATTGATTTTTTTAAATATATTATAAATTGAAAAATAATAATTGTATATTCCATGGAGAAAAATAGCCTTTTCAACAAATGGACCTCGAAAAAATAAATATTTACAAACAAATAAAGAATTTTAAAAAAAAAGTTTTACAAGAAGCCTATCAGCTATTGTCTAAATATTACAGAACCCAGAATGAGAAAGCCAGACTTCACATGTCTTGGCTTGATGAGCTCTTAATAAAGAATTCACTTTGGCTGTCTGAGTCCCAGTGTCCTCATGGTAAAGCAGGCTGTACGCCACGAGTCCTGCCTGTCACAATGGCTTGTGGTGAGGTCAAGTTAAATGGTCTGGTAAAAGGACCTTTATGAAGTGTATGTTTAACGAATTGTTAGAAGAAAACTTTTAAAACTAAGTGTGGTAGAGATGGCACTCCTTCAACTAAATAGCAAAGAGCCATGACTAGAAGCCAATTCTTCTATCGCTCTGACCTGGGTTTTATTCATCCTATTAGATAGACGATTGTTTGGTTGGTTGTGGATTGACTGAATGGTTGATAGGCCGCTTCAATGGACTCTTCTTTTCCAACTTCAGGAAGTCTGTGATGTGGTTTAGGTTACAGAGCTGTGGAGGACTCATAAAAGAATGACAAAGCAGAAAATCAATGTCTTAGTTACTTTTCTTGTTGCTGAGACAAAATGCACAACACCCAACATTAAAGGAGCAGGGGTTTATTTGGCTCATGGTTTGTAGAAGTTTCAGTCCACAATCAGCTGGCTCCGTGGCAGGTGGCCTGGCAGACAGGCAAGCTAAGCCAGGAACCTAAGCAGGTTCTTTCTGCTTCTTATGTCTTATCCAAACTGCCAGGATTAGGGTGGTGCCAAACTAATCAGTGGATCGATTTAGTAATCAGACACCCTTAAACCCAGCATCACACACTCTAGATTCAGCCACCTCTGAGAAAGCCCCACATGGGACTGCATGAGACATTGAGGGGACATCTAGGCACAACCGGAACAATCAATAAGTGAAGGAAGAGTAGAAGACATGAATTTGGAGACTCCCGAAGGGAAGTGATCAAGCGAGCGTGGCCGCTCAGAGGGACACTTCGGAGGACCACTGTCCAAACGGAAGCGCTGGGTACAGCCAAATGTGCTTTCTCCTACCCGCGTGGCTCTGAGCTTCTCATCTCTAAACAGTCACATTAACCTTCTTCTCAGTCCTTGTGCTGGGCCCTCCAGAACCCCAGTTCCACTGCAAACATACCTTCCAGTCGTACCTTCTCCCTAGAACAGCCTTCCACCTCTGTCAGTGAAATGCTTTGTTCTTCACTGTAGACACTGTGTCCTGGCAGCCCAGGTGATTGAAGGCTTTTGTCTGTCAAAGCCCCACATACCGGAAATAGGCAAGCAGCATTTCACAATCTCCTAATATCCCTGTGCCGTTTCCAGAACACTTGACATGACCCTAGTACCTCCTTTCCTTCACGCCACCTGCACTGAATTGGTCATCATCACACCCTACCAGTTCTGCCTCCCACAGACAGTTCACACACATTTGTCTCTCTCCATCTCCACTACTGCTGCACAATCCCAGCCATCACCATCTGTCACTAAACAAAGTAAATGGCCTCCTAAACTGCCATACACACCAGATTTACATATTTACCATTCATCCTTTGCTCAGTAACCAAAATGACCTTTACAACATTGAAATCAGATCATGCATTTGCCCTGTATAAAACCTTTCCATCGCTTCTTTTTGAGTTAAAGTAGAACTCACTGTTTCACATGAATCCTACCCTTGTTCCTAGTCTCTTCTCCCAACAAATCCTTCCCATTCATTATTCTTCTCACTGTATTACAAACTACTGACCTTTAATATTCTCAAATGTATATTCTGAAATGTGTATTCTCCCTTGTTCAAGATAGAAGTTCCAAATCAAGGTATGAGGGGGACAGCTATCAGAGAACAACCTAGTCCTGACCTCTCTCCTAGCTTCAGGTAGCCGCGAGCTTCCCTTGACTTGTAGACGGTGTTCTTACTTCCTCTTCACATTGTCTTCCTTCCGTGTGTGTTTATTTCTGCATCCTATTTTGCTCTTCTTATAAGGATGCGGTCATATTGGATGAGGGCCCACACTAATGACTTCAACTTGATCATCAATAAAGATAATATTTTCAGATAAGGTCATATTCATAGGTGGAGGTGAGAGAACTTCAGCATCTTTCACTGGATGAAATTCAACCCATAATATCAACCTTTAATCTTCCTAACATCAATAATCCAAATGACAACAAATCAACCAATTATTTTTCAAGAACACTAAATATTCTTTTCTTCTTCCATCACATCCGCCCAGAAGAAAAGCAATCTGTGGAAATGCTTCTACTCCGGGGTTTTTGAAAGCCACTGACGAATGTTACATAACCCCGTGAGGAGGCTAAATTTAGAAAAGAAGCCACTCGTTTCTCTCACACGTTCTAATCAACCTCATGCCACTTGCCCCGTCTCCAGCCAAGCTCTGGCCCACTATCAGCATATATATATCATGGCTTCCTATTTCACAGAGAAAAATTTGGTCAGAAGCTTTAAATTCATTCAACTTTTCTCGCCATTCCCACTCTACTCACCCAACCAAAAATTATACTCACATAAAAAGTATGTATCTTTCCTTTTTTTTTTTGCCTCTTCAGAAGAGTAAATATCAATTCTCATCTTAAAATCTTCTCCCTACATCCACACTTTCGAGCACTTTCCTACCCATCTCTCCCGTTCCATTGCCTTGTCAATAATCCCCTCTTTAAAAAATAAATAAAAAGTTCATAGTAAAATACATGCAAAAAACCCACAAAACGAGTGGAGAATTTCACCAACTATTATGTTAACTCTGCTGTAATCACCACCCCGATGGTGAAACTGATTGTTTCATCAATCCTAAAAATCCTTCCGTGCACTCTCACCTCAGTCATAAACCCTTCCCTGCCTCCAGTCACCACTGTCCTGGCTTTTCTCTAATCCCGCCACTGAACTTCTTATCACCCAATCATGCATCCCAAGTTACTACCCTGATTTTTTGTAATTAATATACCCTTTAATTTCCCTAGAATTTTACCACCCTATTATGTAGCCCTACAAATTAAGTTTTGCTTTGCCTGCTTGCATCTGGTAGGCTTCTTAGTTCTCTTTTTATCTAGTTGATCCTCCTCCCCCTTAACAAATGATCTATTGAAGAACCTAGAATATCTGACCTGCAGTTTCCCACAACTTGATTTGAGTGTTTGTATATTCACTCATGACAAGTTCGCCTAGCAAACTTGTACCTCTGTCCTCATATTTCCTGAGAATTGGTAGGTGCATCCAGAGCTTGATCAGACTTGGGTTCAATGCCTTTGGTACGACTGCAGGTTTTCATGTGTCAGGAGGCTCATAATATCTGATTGTCTCTCTTTTAGTGGAGTTGGTAGCCATTTATATTTAATGCCTAAATCTGTAACTTCATCTAAGTTTGCAAAAGAGCGATAGCCCAATGCTTCTCATCTTCTGTATGTTTATTAGAATATTTTAACATGTTTTTAGAGAGATGATTTCCCTCATTCAGATGAATGTCAAAATGAATTCTTATTTGTTTCTCTTACTTAGTAGTTTTCCAAACAATTAACTCATTTTCAGTCTTTCTCCAACATGGCAAATTAGATGTTTTATTTAATAAAATCGCAGACCCCGATTTTTTGTGGATTTCTATCTATTATAACTAATCTTATTTCCATTTGTCCCGTCTTTGACCAGAGAGAGTTTCTTCAAACTGGCCCCTAGCAGTCTTCGGTACTTCTCTGCTATCCAGTTTGACAATATATTCCCAGGGTGTCTTGTATGTTTCCTGTCTCCGATCTACAATCAATCATTTGTCCAAAGGCCCTGATTTTTTTTTACTGGAAAATGATATTTCAAGTACAAATAACCAATAAGTACATGAAAAAATTCTCAACATTGCTGACCATTAGAGAAATGCAATTGAAACAGTACTGAGATTCCATCTTACCCAGAAAAAAATGACCATCCTCAAGAAATCAAATAACAAACACTAGCAAGGCCATGAGAAAAAAACGAACATTCCACATTCTTGGTGGGAATGTAAACTAGTACAACCATGGGGGAAATCAGTATGGAGATTCCTCAAAAACCTAAAAATAGCAATTCAATTTGACTCAGTTATTCCTCTTCCCAAAAGAGTCAAAGACATCACGTTACAGAGGTACATATATACCCATGTTTAGAGAAGCAGAATTCATAGTAGCTAAATCTTGGAAGCAGCCTATCTGTCCATCAACAGATGAATGGATGAAGAAAATATGGTGTTTCCAGACAATGGAGTCTTACTTGGCTATTAAGAAAGAAAAACATGAGTCATTTGTAGGAAAATGGATGTACCTTGAGACCATGATGTTAAGTGAAATAAATCAGACATACAAATTTAAATATCACAAGGTTTCTCTTACATGAGAAACCCAAAATATAAACAAAGATCAAAATAAAAGATAGATAATAGGAAACAGGAAGATAGATATTTCTCAAATGGGAAGGGGATCAAGAGATGGAGGGAGGGGAGAAAAGAGGGAAGGGAAACGAAAGAATTAAAATGTGTTACGTACATGTACCAACTCCGCAGAAGGAATGTAAACATTATGTACTTCAAACACATACTGATAAGTTTTTTTAAAAGATCGTAATCTGGACACTAGGATGTTCACAGTTACTGGGCGGGTCCTGGCTTCCCTTTAGAAGGACAGAACAAGAAGACACATCCTTTGTATTTGAAGTCCAACTGTAACTATGAGGTGAACTCAAGAAAGGGACCTGCTAGTGAGCTGGGCAAAGCTCTTCCCTTTTCAGAGGAAGACAAACTCACTTTCTCGTCAGTACCGTCTTACTCACTTTCTTATCACTAGAACAAAATATCCAACTCCTGCCGCTTTAAGGACGAAAGGCTCATGTGCTTTAGAGGTTTCAGTCCACGGCTTACAGGCTCAGACACAGAAGTAGGATGGTGAAAGGGTCTTCCATGAAGGAAAGTTGCTTACATTATGGCAGCAAAGAAGCAGAGAGAGCAGGGCAGAGGCAGGGAGGGAGATACACCCTTCTAAGTCAGCCCTCCAGTGACACACCTGCTCTGACCGGACCCCAACTCCAAACTGAAGTGAGCAATATTGCCCCCTCGATTCAGTCGCCTTCCAAATCCTCTACCTATGCACACATGAGGATTTGGGGGGACAGCCTTGATCTAAACCAAAACATTTGCCCCTGGTCCCCAAAAGACTCATGGGCAGCTCTTTCAGCAAAATGTATTTAGTTCATCTCTCAGAGTTGCCAAGGCTTCAGCAGCTCCAGCATTCCATGTCCAAAGTCTCCTCTGAGACTCTAGGAAAACTCTTAGCTGTGAGCTCCTGTGAAAATCCAAAGAAAGTTAAATACTGCCAACATAAAATGGCGCAGGTTAAACACTCCCATTCCAAAAGGAAGGAGCAGGGGCTAGAAAGGAGTGGGACCAAAGCCAGACCAAAACCCAACAGGGCAAACATTAAATCCTGTAGTTCCATGTCAGGGTTTATATGCAGGACAAGTTGTGGCGATGACACGTAAACTTCAAAGGGCACTGGTGGCCCCGCCTCTACAGCACTGCCAGCTGCAGCCCTCACCTCTCCTCTCCTATTGTGTGTGGCTTTCCTCTGGATCCACGTTCCTGGCTTCTCCAACTTCCTGGGGTCTCCGCTGCACCTTCAGCTTCACCCACAGCTTCACACACCATCCTCTCAGGGACGCACTGCCTGGCCTCCCAGGCCTTCTCCGAAATCTGGGGAGAACCTCCAGGACCTCATAACTCTTGCACTCTACTTGTATGCCTGTAAAATCACACCATCCAGATAATGCCAGAGATTGCTGCCATCTTAAGCAACAGCCAGGCCCTCTGGATAACAGCTGCAAAGGCTTCTGGAGTGCTTGGATGGCTGAACACTGTGAGGCAAGCTACAATTCTCTAGGTTCTCAAGTAGGACACACAGGATTCTCTTCTCAAAGCAAAGTCTTTCACTGTTGCACCCTTGAGCCTGTGAAGGGTGAGGCTTGTTGATTCCTCCCACACCCTCAAAGCATCTTTCCTATCATCCTTATATAAAGTACTAGGCTTCTTTTTAATGCTATTTTTTTTGGCAACCAAGCTCTTTTTGGCCAAAACTATGGGCCCCAATTTCATAGGCCATAACTTTCAGATGCTTCCTTTCTGGCCACCGACAAAACTTTTCAAATCATTCAGACCTGCTTTTTGGTCCTGCCTCTCATGGGAGATAGAGCTAAAACCCACTCACAGTACCCATGCCACAATCTCAACATTGGGGTGCCTTGAAATTTCCTCTGCAAGATTAATTATTTGGCCACTTTTAATCTCAGTCTCTTGCAGAATCTCAGGATGTGAGCAAAATATAGAAAAATTTTCCAGAGCATAATATACATGGCTAAGAGTGCAACTGCCAATGGAGTCTGTGTTCCCAACGGAAGCTTCCTGAGCAAGGCCTTTACTGTATGCACTTCCCTCAGAATTCTGGTCTTCTGAGCTCCAAGTAGACTCTCCCGTCAAACTTGGCTTTCATCATTCTAGAGTCTCTTTAGCAAGCATCTCCCAATCTTTCCAAATTCCTCCCACTAAACAGTTCCAAAGATTTCTGAACCCCATGGTCTTCTTTTTATCTCTAGTAAAGTGTCTTGAGTTTTTAAGTATTGTGAAAATTTCTGCCTTTTGTTTGTTTGTTTGTTTTTTGGAGACAGAGTCTCGCTATAATCCAGGCTGACCTTGAACTCACTATGTAGCCCAGACTGGCCTTGAACTCATGGCAATCCTCCTTTCTCAGCCTCCCAAATGCAGGGATTACAGGTGTGAGCCACCATGCCTGGAAAAGCCTACAGCGTCCAGTATTCCCAGGCTCTGCCTTTTAATGGGAGCATTTCACCACTATATGTGAGAAAATTGTTGCTATGGATATGGATTTAAGTCTACCATTTTACTCTTTTTTTTTAATTTGTCTTGTCTTTTTTAATTGCTCTTTTTCTCCTCTCCTGTCCTTTTTTATTAAGCAAGTAATATTATTTAATTACTATTATTTAATTTTACCTTTTATAATTTTATTTTTATTATATTGTTTAATTTTTAATTATTTAATTTTTAGTATTTATTTAATTTTTGTTCTTTAATTTTATCTTCTCTATTGCCTTTTTAGATTTGCATCTTTCTGGAGTTTTTGCTTTTGATTTTTGGTTTCAAAGATTTGTGATTATGTTATACTATGTAACTTTTTTTATTAGTCTTTCTTGGATTAATATACCATTCGATGTAAAATGTAACAACAGTATGTAGGAATGGTACAAAGAGTTTGAAAGTAAGACCAATATAAGGGGTATAATAGTATTCCATATCTTGCCCCATCATTCTTTGTGCTATGATTGTCCTGCTTTTTATTTCTCTATTTTATAAGCCCTAACACATTGATATTCTTTGTTTTGTGTAATTTTAATAAAGCTAAATAAAAAGAATAGTTATTTGCAATTTATCTACATTATCACCATTTCCAGAATTCTTTGTCCTATCCAAGGTTTCAGTTTTCATTTGGTATCTTTAATTTTAGCTGAGAGGACTTGCTTTAAAATTTCTTGTACAAATTTTCTGATTTCAGTTACCAGAAAATATTATTTTGCCTTCAGCTTTGATGTATAATATTCCTGCAAGTAGAATCTTAAACAGACAGGGTTTTGTTTTGGCAATTTAAAGATAGTTTTCAGGGCTGAGGATTTAGCTCAGTGGTTAGAGTGCTTGCCTCACACGCATAAAGTCCTGAATTCGATCCCCAGCACCGAAAGAAAGAAAGAAAGAAAGAAAGAAAGAAAGAGAGAAAGAAAGAAAGAAAGAAAGAGAGAAAGAAAGAGAGAAAGAAAGAGAGAAAGAAAGAGAGAAAGAAAGAAAGAGAGAAAGAGAGAAAGAAAGAAAGACAGAAAAAAAGAGAGAAAGAGAGAAAGACAGAAAGAGAGAAAGAGAGAAAGACAGAAAGAGAGAAAGAAAGAAAGAAAGAAAGAAAGAAAGAAAGAAAGAAAGAAAGAAAGAAAGAAAGAAAGAAAGAAAGAAAGAAAGAAAGAGAGAGAGAGAAAGAAAGAGAAAGAAAGAAAGAAAATTTTCAAATATTTCCTCTCACTTTCATTATGTTAAAAATTATGAGTATAGTTTTTGGTAGTTTTTTTTTTTATTTGGTTGGTTTGGTTTTGGTTTGGGTGTTGGTCTTGGTGCTGGTCTTGGTGTTGGTTTTGGTTTTGATTTTGGTGTGCATCATTTTGTGTTGCTGCAATTTGAACCCAAGACCTTCTGCGTGGCAGACAAGGACTCTAGCACTAAAGTCCACCAAGCAACATTCTCAGCAGCCCCCACTCCCCTGAGTCTCACTCAATTGTCCGGGGTGGACTGAATTTGTAGTCCTCAAACTCCCACATAGCTGGGATTATATATATATACCACTGCGCCCAGCTAAATATTCAGCAATTATGCTTACTGTGGTTTGACAAAGTGTAGTGTCTGTCACTGGATGACTTTAACATTTCCTTTTTATTTTTGGTTTTCAGCAACTTGGCCCATATGTCTTAGAGTACGGGGCAGGTGTTCTGCTCGCAACAAGTTTGACTGGGTTTATTGAGATTCTTGGATGGATCTGTTGTCTAACAGTTCAAATCAAATTTGGAAAAGTTTTGGCCACTTTTGAACTACTTGGTCAATTGTTTTGCTGCTTGTAATCTGAAGATGTCAAATTGGCAGGGAGCAACCCACAGTTGTTTGGAGGCTCTTGAGACAGATCTATCACATACCAAGTATCACAGAGCTCAAGGATGGCAAGGGTTAAAAGAATATGGTCACACTTTGGCTGATCCTAAGAAAGCTCAGGAGATAGCACCAGAAGATAAAAGCTATCCAGGCAGAAGCTGAAAATCAAAGAAAAAGACACAGATAAATAAAAGAAAGTCCTATCTGCAGAACTGCTTAATAAGCATTCAATTTTGCTTGATTATTATGCATTAACTTATAAGGCAATAAAACAGTGTAAGAGTTATTGTCTGTGTATGATCCCTAATGCTTTCCCTTGGCACTTCAGTTCCTCGCTGTTTACAGTTTAGAAATACTGAGTCTCCCTCTTACCAGAAAGTGTTACCAAAAAGGGGAGGTTGAGTATTTTTCACATGGCAGATTCACATCCAGAACTGCCCTTCTCCATGACCTCTCATCATTCCCAGGAATCTGTAAAGATAAGGATGTCCTTGTTGCTACAATTGTACTAAGAAATTTGAAGAGGGGGAAAGACATTGAAATGTCAAAAGGAAAGAATCACACTCTGCAGAAAACCTAACAGAAGTTAGGGAAGAATGAAAAAGCCCTGAGGACCTCTGGGCAGTGGGCCCAGACCCACGAGGCATTAGATCTTGAAAGCAAGTACTGAGGGCTTTCTTCCCTGGGCACGGCCAGGGGTCCGTTCCAGGCCAATCTCTCCTCACAGAATGTTCTCAGACTTCAAACATAATCAAATAGTGCCAAGGGTAATAAATTGATTCACCTGGTTACACAACCCCTTCCGGGCAGATGTGTTTCTTGATCACTTGGGACATTCAGATCTCACTGGCCTCTCAGATACAGGGAAACTCTTTATTATCTTTGTGTCTACATAGGTGTTCTGTGTAAACAGCTAGATTCTTCTTCTTGGGTTCGGATTGGGGTTTGGTCGGAAGTTCTTTCTCAGTGTCTGTGAGATCTTAGAGACTGAAACTGTAATCGCAACCTTCACTCTAAGTCCTCCCTAATAAGCAGTTAGAGGAGCACGTTTAAAGGGTGGGAAGCTCTGAATAAAGAAGAACCAGGATTTGCATCCAGCGTTACCATCCTGGGTGAAAGGTTGCTCTCGGGCCTTTATTTCTCTGGGTTGGAGTCCTCAGGTATTTAAGAAGCAGGAATCACTACAGGAGTCCATTTTACTTTCACTGTCTAGCTTCCCTGGTTCTCCCATCAGCCCTGTAGAAAAGAACAAAGCCATCCTGCACCCCTAATGTCACCACCTCTTTCTAGAAATTTTAGGCTCTGGTATCTTCTCACCAGACACAAGAGGCTACCCAGTTGCATGACTCTAGTCTTCCTCTTGCCATGTGGATTCCAGCTAAGAGGCTGGCTCTGAGTCCAGCAAGGCCATGCAGAGGTATCCCAGAGCTCCCTTGTGATTGACACCTTCTGGGATTCTGAAGGAATGGACTGGGGGTGGCACAGAGGTCCAGGGCAGGGGGCCTGGGCAAGGCAAATGCCATGAGTCTTTTTAGCTGATCGATAACAAAAGTTGCACATATTAATGGGGTACATGTGATGTTTTAATACATGTATGTGTTGTGTCTACATCAAGTTAAACATTCACCCTCTCAAATATTTATCATTTCTTTCTCATGAAAGTGTTTAAAACCTCTTCTTCCAGCTTTTTGAAATGCACAGCACATTGCTGTCACCTACAGTCACCCTACCAGGCAGCAGCACATCAGGACATCTTGTTCCTACCCCCTGTCACTTAGTACCCGTTGGTCAACATTCTTCCCATCCCTACTCCATACTCTCCCTGCCCGCCGGTAACTACCGTTCTACTCTGAAATTCTGAGAGCAACTTTTTTAGATTCCACATACGAATGAGATCCTGTGGAACTTGCCTTTCCAGACCTGGCTTTTTTTATATAACATAATGATCTCCAGTTCCATTCAAGTTGTCGTAAGTGACAGGATTTTGTTCCCTCTATGGCTGAATAGTGTTTTGTTGCTTGTATGTACCACACTTGCTTTATCTAATCATCGGTTGATGGACACAGGTTATTTCTATTTCTTGGCTATTACAAGTAGTGCTGCAACATGGGAGTGAAGATACTGCTCTGACATACAGCTGGCTTCATTTCCTTTGGATTCAGCAATCCAGTAGTAGGGTTGCTGATCGTAAGGTAGTCTGTTTTTAATTTTTGACACATCTTCATACTGTTTTCCATAATGGCTGGACTCATTTACATTCCCATCAAGAGTGTGCAAGGATTTCCCTTTTCCACATCTTTGCCAGCATTTGTTTCTGTAGTCTTTTACAATAGCCACCCTTGCTGGGATGAGGTGATTTTGGTCTGCTGGTGGCTAGTGAGGTTTAGCATCCTTTTGTGTTCTTGTTAGCCGTTCATACATCTTCTTTTGAGAAATGTCTATTTAGACCTATTGTCCACTTTTTAATCAGGTTGTTGTTCTCCTGATGAGTTTTTGAACTTCTTAATATATATTCTGGATGACAACTTTCTGTCAGATGTGTAGTTAGCAAGTATTTTCTCCCATTCTGTATGTTGTCTCTTCACTCTGATAATTATTTCTCTTGCTATGCAAAAGCATTTTTGTTGTATGTAATCTCATTCACCTATTTTTGCTTTTGTGTTCTGTGCTTTAGGAGCCGTCTAAAAATCTTTTTTCATTCTGGTGTCCTAAAGCTTTCCTTCTGTTTTCTTTTAGTGGTTTAACAATCTCACGTCTTCCCTTTTTTTTTTTTTTTTTTGGAGCAATCTTACATCTTACATTTATATCTTTAGCACATTTAGGTTGATTTGTGTAAATGGCGGGAGATAGGGATCTAGTTTGACTCTTCTCCAAGCAAATATTCAATTTTCCCATCACCATTTATTGAAAAGACTGTTCTTTCTCCAAGGCATGTTCTTAGCACCAGTGTGAAAAATCCACTGTGCATAGCTGGACTGGTTTACTTCGGGCTCTCCTCTGGCCCACTGGTCTATGTGTCTTTTCATGTCAATGTCATGCTGTCTTGCTTATGACCACTTTGAACTATATTTTGAATCAGGTAGCATAAGGCCTCCTACTTTGTACTTATTGCTTCAGATGATACTAGCTATTTAGGATTTTTCATGATTCCACATAAATCTGAAGGCTGTTTTTTCTAGTTCTATGAAGAATGTCATTGGTATTTGAAAAGGATTGCATTGATCCAGATATCGCCTTGGGTGCTGTGGACATTTTAACGGTAGTGTTGGTAAAGACAGTTGCTCGGCCACCAAGGCTGATGCTAAACTGGGTCACACCTGAGTCTCATAGCCACAAGGACCTGCACAGTCTCGGGGACCACACTGCCACTGGCAACAACACAGGCTGAAACAGGAGCCTATCCCACTAGTGTGCGGTTCTTTGCCCAGCACCAGGGTAGCTCCAGAGCCCCAGCCGTGAGCTCTGGCCTGCAAGAGATGTGCTGCCCTGTTGTGGGCCGAACGGTGGAGACGGTTCTGTGGCCACCAAGTCTGACACCAAACTGTCGCATCTGAGTCTCAAATCTGCAAAGACCTGAGTAGCGTGAGGTGGGGTGAACCTCTGGTCCCCCCAAGGATAGTGAAGACGCAGGCTGACACTTGAGTCAGTCTCACTGATGCTGGCACTGGTCCACGACCTCCTGCTGTGCGCTCTGACTGCATACAGGCCTTCAGGGGCTCTCGGGTGCCGGGTCTCATCACAGCAGACCTGGCACTGGGCCCCAAGACAAAGTCCAGCTGTTAGAATTTGTGCCTAAATATCCCCCCACCACCTCATGAGGTCACAGGTGGGGCTTTCTCAGAGGTGGCTGAATCTAGAGTGTGTAATGCTGGGATTAAGGGCATGTGATTACCAAATCGATCCACTGATTGGTTTGGCACCGCCCTAATGCCAGCAGTCTGGATGAGATATATGCGGCAGAAAGAAGCTTCTTAGGTTCCTTGCTTAGCTTGTTGCCTTCTGCCTCTCTACCGTGCCACCCTGCCTTGGAGCCAGCCAACTGTGAACTGAAATCTCTACAAACTGTGAGCCAAATAAACCTTTCTCCCTTCAATTTGGGTGTCGGACATTTTGTCTCAGCAACAGGAGAAAAGTAACTAAGACACCAGCCCTGGCTCCCTGATGGAGTCTCGCTCCCCACCTGGTGTTAGAGAGCAGTGGCAGAGACAGGCAGATGCCCCGCCAGGCCTAACGCACTTCCAGCTCTCCAGTGCATGGGCGCTGGCCCAGCAGTGGGGGTCATGGGGCTTTCCCCAGCGAAGGTGTCACCATGGCAAGCCTCATGCTGGATCTCAAGGCTAAGGGCTGGACTTCATTCCCTTTCCCTCCTGCGAGGAGGGGGACTACTCCAGCTCTTTCCTTCCTGCCTTCTTCAAGGGACTGATCTCTCACCTGATTGTTTCAACTCTTGAGAATGTCTTTGGTGCCAGAATAACCGCTGAACTCAGTGGGCGTGTGGGGAGACAAAAGCTGGCCTATCTTGCTCAGCCACCATCTGCTCCACCTCCTCCGAAAACAATCTTTAGGAGACAGACGTTACCCACTTCTTACTGTGGGTATACGTAATTACATTCATCTTGGGGAATTGGTACATCTACATACTACATCTGGATCATTTTACCTCCCCTTCCCACCCCTGCCTTAAACATTGCAGATGGATACATACATCAGTAAAGCCACTTGTAAACAATGTGGCATTTAGGTTAATAGACGTTCTGTATGCCACGTGACAAAAACTTCACTGCAAGGCCCCTGCAGGCTGCAAGCCTGCGTGCACAGCATGTGAGCGTGACAATGTGCGGCGGCACTCTGCAGTCTTCGGGATAAAACTGCAAGCCCCGGGTGACCGTAATAAACATCGAAGCAGTCAATACACTTCGAAAGGTTTTAGGTTTCTTACATTAGCAAATGCTACACACAAAAATCAGATATATCTTTTAAAAAGTAAAGAATGAAGGAAGCAAGCCCCAAATGACACTGCCATTTTTAGGCAGCTCAGAAACAGGAAGATTAAACTATATTGCACAGCGCCACGTCTTTCCCAAGGAAGGATCAGAGCGAAGGCAGGTGGGAGGCAGCCGGCTGAGGACGAGGTCAGGGGCTCGTTAATAAGGACATGGTGGGTGAAGGAAAGCTCCGCCGGGGCTCCAAAAGCATGTTAGCTCTGTTTTTCCAGAAGTCATCTACAAAGGGGCTCAAATGCATTTAGAAAATGTTAGATTCAAGCTTCCTCTATTCCCCAACATAATTTAACAACTTAAGATATGGGAAACCCAGGCACAGTGGTACACCCCACTACTGGGGAAGCTGAGGCAGGAGGATCAGAGATGCAAAGGCAGGCTCAGCAACTCAATGACATGCAATCCCGAAATAAAATCAAAAGGGCTGGGGACATAGCTCAGTGGCAGAGCACCCCTGGGGTCAATGCCCAGGATGGTACTGAGAGAGACCAACTTTTAACCAAGTATCAAGAGTACTGCCCCTTGCTGTGCGATCCCATTCACCTCTCTAAGCCTTGAGTTCTCCCTTTCTAAAAAAAAAAAAAAAATGAGCCAAGCCTACACCGCGTCACTGGTAGCAGACAGCTGGGGTCAGACCGGAGCTCTGCGGTACCAGGTGTCCAGGTGCCTTGCTCATGAGGCCGCCTCAGCCGGGCCCCCGCCCTGTTCCCCAGCCGCACTCTCAGCTCTAAGGGCGTTGTTGGAAGCCAGAATAAAATTCTCGGGGATATTGTCTTCTCTCTGAAGGCATCTGGAGCTGGTCTGTGCGAGAGGAGAAGCTACCGATGTGGAATTTAATAACAGTAGTGATGATGAGCACCTAAGGTGGACCAGCGTGAATGCGGCAGTTTCGCCTCATCCTCAGAAAATCCTTCTCCAGCGCACTGTTTGAAAAGAGGAACCCAGCTGGATAGATGCCGCAGGCTGCGCTCTGCCACCAGGTTATAGACTCCTGGCCCGTGGGGGAACAAGCCGGCCTCAAAGAGACAAAATAATCAATGTGTCTAATCCACTGTTGGTCACTGTCACTGCCCCGAGGGGAACAGGCCTAATGACCCTTCCCAAGAGCTGTGCCTTTAGCCCCAGGAAATATGATCCAGTTCTACCCCAGCCCTGGGCAGCCAACCTTGACCACAGCCCTGAGTGCACTCTCCTTTTGAGAGACCAGCAAGAGCTCAAACCCATCCACTCCTACATGAGAGCCTCTTCCAGGCCCCTCAGAGTCCCCAAATCTTAGCCAGCATTTCACACCAGCCATTTGGGAAGTGATGCTAGTCTGAGTACTTCCTAGGGAATTTCTTTGGCAGGATCTCCTCTCTCCGGGTGAATAAACAGACACAGGAAGAGGAACCTCCCCCTCCCCACGTTCTGAGCACCTGCCTACTGTTGCTCAGGCCCACCTGACCCCTCAAGAGCCTTTGCTTGTTGGAACCCCACAAGAGGTCGGTGGCCACACCCTGCCCAGTCTTTACTCCAGCATTTCCCCTGGGTCCTGGGCTCTCGGCAGCTCTCCAGAGGAAAGAGCGAGCGATCTGGACACTGTCCCTTGTTTTCCAGAAGGCTGAGGGAACATGTTCAGGCCTGGGCATGCGGAGCCTGGTCCTCAGTCCCACTGTGCTGATGGGAAGCACTTTGCTTGGCAAGGGCCTTTATCCCTTGTGGTTCATAGAAAGGGAGCAGAACCGCAGGGCACAGGAGCTCCTCTTCCTGCAGCAGCTGTATTCACCCCACTGTCCCTGTCCCTACGGAAGAGGAGGCCAGTGTCCAGCACCACCCACCCCAGAGCACTCTATAAAGGAGCCTCGGAGCCAGCCCCAGGAAGTTCCGGCCTGCGCTGTCACAGCCATGAGCCTGCGTCTTTCTGGCTTCCTCTTCTTCCTGGTGCTCTCGCTGCCTTCAGGTGAGGTGTGGGGGTGAACAGGAAAGGGGAGGGAGTCTCCTGATGTCCCGGGTTCGCACCAACATGAGATGAGCCTAGAGATTAGGGATGGGGCACGGATGAGTGGCCTTCGGCCCCTGCCCTGCTCACCTTTCGCTCCGTCCCGAAGCTCCGACAGGCCACATGAGGGAAAGCAAGGGCAGGCAGCTTCCCCGTTCAGCCTTCTGAATTCCTATTTCACCCTCCAAGCCGGCTGGATAGCCTTAGACTCACCGTCCCCACTGAGATGTGGTAGGAAGTGTGTGGGCTGGGTCCAGAAAGTGAATCACAGCATAAGCCCTCCACCAGCAAAAGAAGACCAGCCAAGCACTGCCCCAGCCTCCTGAAAACTGATTTTTCTTCTCCTTTTTCTTCCCCTTCAGGGAATGGTTGGTTTGGGAATGGAGGCATAGAAATCCGTACCTGCACGGCACTTGATGGCCTGTGTTTCTTCAGCTGTAAACCGGGATGGACGTGGGTTGCATACTGTCACAACATATTGTCTTGTTGTACAAAGAACAAAATATTTTTACCTCCCCAGAGCAGAGAAATATGACCTGCACCTTGTGAGACCAATTAAAAGAGTATGAGAACGGCTGAAAGAACTGAGCTGTGAGTCTGTGTGGAGTGAGCAGCGGGGCCCAGACTCCTGCCGGCTGGCTGAGAAATCCAGGAAGTAGTTTGTAAAGGAGGCACGGAGAAAGAAACACATTTATTATTCTTTTCTTTGCCTCTTCATCTCCAAACACTGATACAACTGATTAGTACAACATTCGAATTCCAATGCAGCTGATCACACGTCCCAGACCCAAGAGTGTGACACATTCTGAGCACACAACAGTAGCGTCCTCTGTGCTGGTTCTCTTGCTAAGCAGTTTCTGGGTGTCGCATCACTTCGTCCGCAGCATCTCTGACACCTCCCTTTGCTTTTTCTTTTTTTCCACACTCACAAGTTTATGATTTTTTAATGTATTTTTTATATTAGTACATGTTTGTACTTCATAATAATTACATTTATGTGGGGAGTTTGTACATGTGCATACCACATTTTAATTCTTTTTTTTTTTTTTCACCGCTCCCTCCAACTCTTAATCTCTTTGCTGGGTGAAAAAGCTCTAATTCCATTTTTTTCTTTGATTCTCTTGTTTTAATCCTTTTTCCCTTCCTTCCTTCCCTCTCCCTTCCATCTCTTGTTCCCCTCCCTACTTCCTATTATCTACCCTTTATTTTGCTTCAGATTTCTCATAAGGCTCACCAGGAGTGAGAGGGAGTCAGCCCAGCCCGCTGACCTGGTCCTGGCACCTCTTCTCAGCTGGAAGGTGTAGGGACCTGGCTGGGTTGTGCTTTCCAATAGAACCGAAGAATCCAACCAGATCCAGGAAGAACCACCCCTCGGAACAACAGGAAGAACCACCCAACGGCTCACAGCTGTGGGCTCTGTGGCCAGCTCATATCTGTGCTCTTCACTAGGGTTGAGGGACTCGAGACCATAGTCACCTTGAGATCGCACACCCTGAATGTCACTGCTCTCGCCAGGGCAGAGCAACAAGCCGCACACAGCACACCCAGCACCCAGCTATCTGTAGGGCCAGCAGCCCTTCCTTGCCCTTCACGCTTCGTCCCTGCCGGGGCAGAGGCTGCAGGTCTTCATCAAGACCTTACCATTGTCCGGGAGAAAATAAACTGGTTCCCAAGGCCAGGATCACACAGCCCAGGGGAAGGCGCTGCTCTTGCTTTGGCAGTGGGCTGCAAGAATAGACAGAGTTCAGAGCAGACCAAAATATTTTAAAGTATTGTATTTAGAGGCAAGGAGTGTGATTCAACATTAGGGTGCTTGCCTAGCATGTGTGAGGCCCTAGGTTCAATTTCCACCACTGAAAAAAAAATGATTTTTGCCAAAATAAATTTGCATTCACGCATGAAACAAGGGCCCTGAGTTAATGACCATAAAATCCAGGATGCTTTGCCTTTCTGGCCTCACTGGTGTGGCCTTAGGGGCAGTGACCAGCCTCTGGGGATGCCTCCCTCTCAGTCCTCCGGGGCCCCTGGGGAGGCCCACGGCACAGGCTTGGCACATCAGAACACCTGTCCCGCACCTCTGTTCTGGCTGGAGGGCCAGACCAGATTGGAACAGAAGGCGAAGACTCTGGAGTAACTGGCATTGCCATGAACTGCCCCGGGTCAGATCATCCTGGAGGGACAGAAGACCTTGACCTTGGATGCACTAGGGGACTCCCCTCCCTGGCCACCAGGGCAGCCTGGCCAGATGGCTGACGCCTCCCCATGTCCTGCTGATGCAGCCAGCTTCCCGATGGCCTTCAATGAGTTTAGAAGAAAGGGGAAAGAATATGAAGCTGCCTGTGCTGGACCAATATGGTCAACTTGAGCAGGAACGCCCAGCTGAGCTGGTGTGGTTCTGGGTGCAGACAATCCACCTGAAGATTGTTGCTGACACAGCATAAAGAAGAACGGGAGCGGAAGATAGTGGCTGGCCCTTTTCCCAGGAGAAGCTCTGTTACCCTGCTTCTCCCAAAGGGGACTCAGCTGTTCTCATCACAAAAAGAGCTCGGGGCCTTGCTGTCATCGGGGCTGGCTGCTGTTTGCTTCGGGGGAGCTCTGGTCGTCATCTCTGCTGTGAGCATCGTATCCTGGTTCCAGTAAAGATCTCTTCAGCCATTTAGTGCAGACATGGACATACATGAGACAGTGCCCTGGGCTCCCAGCCCTTGACTGGATCTTTCCGGTCTCCAGTGCATACACAGACAGACATTTAGCATTCTTCTTGCGTTTGGCTTGTGTGTGAATGTTGTAACTTATAAATATCCTGTATTAAATCTGCTCTCTTGCAAACCACTGACTCTAAAAAAGTAACCAATACGCTGCCCCACACCCCAAGAGCTCTCTTCTGCAGTCCAAAACTTCCCTGAGATGAGGAGAGGCATTTATTTGATCTGACAGTGTTTAAATCTTCTTATGCTAGCAGAATCCAACAGGCGCATCAGCTGCACCCCGAGCAGACGCCTGCGCACAAACAGGCATGACCTGGGCATGGGCTACGAGCTAACCGCTTCTCGGAAGCCGGTCAAATCAGCCTTCCAGACTGCTGTGTGCCAGGTCCTTTCACCCCAAGTCCTGAGACAATGAGCCAGGCCCCAGCAGAAAGCCCTGAGGAAACCACGCCTGGTGTCACCTGAGCAACCAGGAGCAGTCCCTCCTGGTCCTGTAGCTTCCGTTTCAGGCTCAGAAGCCCGAGTGATTCTGGAGGCAGCAAGAAGTTAATTTTAGCCTGAAGTTCTTTTATTCTGTTCTCAGTGTCCTTCAAAGGAAAATAGAGAGTAACTCACTGCTTCAGACCTCAAATTAGGAGAACAAGATGTTCCCCCTTCCTATCTGTACACGAAGGAAGAAGGCCCCGCCTGAGGGAAGGCTTAGACCCAAACATCTCCCTCTCTCTCCTTGTCTCTCTCCCTCTCTCTCCCTCTCCCTCTCTCCCTCTCTCTCTCCCTCCCTTTCTTTCTCCCTCTCCCTCTCTCCCTCTTCTTCTCTCTCTCCCTCCCTTTCTCCCTCTCCCTCCCTCTCTTTCTCCCTCTCACACTCTCTCTCTCCCTCCCTCTCTCCCTCCATCTCTCCCTCTGTCTCTCCCTCTCTCTCTCTCTCTCTGTCTCTCCATTCTATGCAATTCTGAGCAATATTATTTCTCCAAGACAAGAGCAAAGCAATTCAAAATGCCAAAATTCATTCATTTCTTTGCTTACTCATCTAACAAACGCAGGCCTACTGTTTGAATAGGCACCACCATCCCTCAAAGGACAGTTTTCTCTGTCCTCTTTGAGTCTCAGCATAGGAGAGGTGACAAACCAAGTAAGTAAATAAGTTCCAATCTCACAGACGGTAACTGCCCTGAAGGACGGTGCAGGGAAACACTGATACATAGTGAAGGTCCCACAAGATTACAGTGCAGCTGAGAAAGCTCTATCGCCTCATGTTTCTGTGGTAACTCTCCTGTGTTTAGATGCACAGATACTGCCCGGGGGCTGCAGGTGCCCTGTGAAGTACAGTCCCACGCTGTAGCCTACACCACAGAGCCCAGGTGTGCAGTAGACCGTACCACCAAGCACACGCAATGTTCACACAAACGAACAGCTCACCTAATGGAGCATTTGTTAAGTACAGGCTTATGCTCGTGTGTGTGCATATATGCACACAGGTATATGCACCACACCACCCATGCGCCACACGCGTATCAGGCTATAGGGTATTTCCATTGTCTCAAGAAGTCCCTCGTGCCCTTCTCCACTCCAGACACAACCTGGACTCGGATCCCCTGGCCACCTGCCAGCTGTGCCCAGTGGGTCTCATGTACACAAGTCCTGCTGGCTGCAGGTTTACGTGCCTGACTTCTTCCTTTTGTAACAGGCATTGCAAAGTGGAACTCCAGAAGTTAGACTTTTCCTTACAAAGAATTTCACCCCACCTTCAGCACAGAACCAATACTCCCCACCCTCATCCCAAAAGAAGTGACGGGTAATTTCCTGAAAACAGAGGAATGAACTCAAGATGACTGCGAGCAATAGAGTGTGGAGATCGCATCCTCTCTCTGTGCACCCCCGTGTTCCTTACTAGAAAAGACTCTTGCCCACCTGCAAATGGTGAGGTGGTGATTTGAAGCAAACAGGCCTCTCCATTTTCTCAGAGTTAGCTTTGAATAAATCCTCTTTCTTTTTTACCCAAATATATGCCCTCCTTTAATTTGGTCAGCAGTGAGCAAAGGAGGTGGGACATACGAGGCTAAGTGGCTGGTAACACTTTCAGTACAATGGTTCTGAAGTTCATCCATTGTGCTCTGTGCAGCACTATTTCTTCTTTTTTATTCCTGCTCACATGCCACAATTTATCCATTCTCTTAATGAACCCAGAGCCTTCACCGTTTCTACTTTTGATTAAAAATTGAGCTACAAAGTACATTCTTGTATTGTATTTTCTTTTTTAAAAACAAGCTCTGACTGCCTAGCAAATGTTGAGTTTCCAAATTGGTTGAAGCAATTTAGCTCCCACCCACAAGTTAGAGTCCCAGTTGTCCTGCACCCTCACGTTCACCACTGTCACATACTGAACTTGCACACATGTGGCGGCATCTCATTTCAGATTCACTTCCCTAATAAGCACAATGTCGAGCACCCTTTCCCGTGTTTATTGTCCATCTAGATTGCCTCAGCTGTGAAGTGCTTGTTCACATATCTTGCCAGTTGTTACAGAGTTGCTTGTCTTTCTATCATTGATTTGTAGAAATTTTACATTGGCGTTCACAGAAATACACTTACAGAAGTGAAATGGCCACGGCACTCATGGGTGGTTGAGCACAACCTATGAGGAAATTAATGAAGGGCCCCAAATGTGACCCCAGGCCCCACCTTCTGGTCCCCTTTCCTCCTCTTCAGCAGGCCCTGGAGTCCACAATTCACACTTGACAGCAGAGAATAAGAGAAGAGATGGGGGGAAAAATGAGTGCCACAAGATGCTTTCAATGGTCCATCTCTTTTTTTTATGAACTATAAAGCATATTTTCATATACAAATAATGAGAATAGCAATAGTTATTACATTGAGTATCATTATCTTCAAAGTAGTTACTGAGTACGAGACATAAACCGAAAAAGATTCTTGACAGAAAGAAAGAAAGAAAGAAAGAAAGAAAGAAAGGAAGGAAGGAAGGAAGGAAGGAAGGAAGGAAGGAAGGAAAGAAAGAAAGAAAGAAAGAAAGAAAGAAAGAAAGAAAGAAAGAAAGAAAGAAAGAAAGAAAGAAAGGGAAAGAGAAAGAAAAGAATAAATGCTAAGTTGTTACCCTGTGCCAAGCCTTGGGGGGAACCTTATAACCCACTGGTCTCTCTTGATTATTAAGCAAACACGTGAATAATCTGAGCTGCCATAAAAATCAGTCCAAACGCATTGTGAAGGTGACGGAAGACATCCCACACGAAGGCAAAAGCAGCTTCCGGCTTCAGGGACGTGCGCTCTTGGCTCTTCCGGTGCCTGACGCCGAGGGCTTTCCGGTTCCGGCCGCGCGAAGCCTCATGTAGGCGTCATGACTCTTTCCTGCCAGCAGGTGGCAGGCACCGCCCGCCGGGCTTCCTCTGACCGGCTTGGCCGCGGCTGAGGGCCTCGACGCCGCCCTGGGCGGTTTCTGTTCCCTCGGACGGAGCTGTCGAGGTCCGCTGGATGTAATTACCGCTGCACACTTGAAAGGGTTAAGAGGCGAGTTTCGTGTCGTGTTGTCCGCCGCAGTTCTTTTTGAACGTCAGAGAGCAAGCCTTTCCGAACCGGAACCCGAACCCAGCTCAGCACCTCGCCCCGGGCCTCCTCCGACATCCCCAGAAGACCGACGCTGTCCAGCAGGCCATGTCGCCTGTTCGCAGAACGTGACGGCTTACAGAAAAAAGGGAACAGACGGCCAGGGCCGCGTAAAAAGCCCAATCAGGGCCACAGCGTTACCGTCCTGCTCACGGGGCGAGGAGGGCGCAGAGGCCAGCAGGCTGGGCCGAGGTACTTTGTGCTGCCCTGCCCTGGGCACGCGCGCGGACACACACACGCACGCACGCACACACGCCCCTGGATGCGGACATCTAAGGCCTCTGGAAACCAAAGCTAGGAGACCCGGCGAGGGGTCCGGAAGGCCGAACCCCTCATTCCTGTCGCCACCACCAGGGGGCGCAGTGGGCCCCGGAGGCCAGCTGGAACTTCACCTACAGACAGCAACTTCCAGCAAAATTTTCAAAAGTGGTGCAGAGAGACAGAAAAGTGTAAACTTGGATACAAACCTGCATCAGACAGGAGAAGCCAGACATGGCATTTCACACCGAGGGGGTGAAGGGAGCACATTAGTTGCAGTTTTCTTCTATTTTGAGTAATGGAAATCGTTAGCACAGATAAGTCGGTATTGTGCATCAGTTGGAGTTTTCTTTTAATTCCAAGTAAATACAGACTTGGACACTGTCTGCCGGGGCTCAGCCTTGCTCAGTGACATTAGGAAAGGTACTTTCCAAACTGCTCATTTGTGAATAGAAGAATAATACAACAAGGCTAGACCGTAAGTAAGTGGTGGTTACCGCACATCTGGTACACGCTGTGAGTTCCCTGGGAACTGAGCACATCTGAATGTGTTAGTTGATATTAAGAGCTGATAGAGCAATTCAGACCTTCTCACAGGTTCTATGGGACAAGAAGTCAGAAGAAATTTGTCCAAAGTGCTTTCTTAATCCATTTGTATTTTTATTACTACACGTTTGCAGTACATAATGATTACACTCATCGTGGGGCGTTTGTACATGTGCATAACACATCTTAATTCTTTCTAATTCCCCTTCCCTTCTCCAGTCACCTCTTGGTCCCCTCCCCATTTGCATTTCACACTATTTTGCTCTTTCGTTTATTTACACCCTAGTGCCTTATTGCATAATTATTTCAATCTTCAAAACAATTCAGCTAGATCAGAGTTCATCCTTTAATAAGAGTTTGCCAATTCAAACAACAATCAGCTAGAAGACATAATAAAAGACAAGTCCCTATTTACAATAGCAAACAGAATACGTAGAAGAAAACTTAAGAAGGACTGCACTAACATCTATGTGGAGATTTCTTCAAGACTTTGTGGGCAAAGATGCACCACAAACATGAGTGACAAGGTTCATCGTAACAGCCATGTCACCTTCACTAAGGCAGCTTGTAAGTTGGACATGACTCCGTCTGGAACAGCAGAAGTCAGAATCACACAGCTAATACTCAAGCTCACACAAAAAAATTTACAGAATGCAATCAGAAACTTTGAAAATGAATCATAATCCTAAATTTAGGATTTAGGAATCAAAAGCTAGTATCCAGTCTCAGTAATGGCAACTGTGATGATAACATGTGACTGGACATATTATTAAGGTCAATGGGCCTTTAGAAATTATGAAAAAGTCATCTATCTAATCAAGGGTTATTTGACAAATAGTGTCCAGGAAACTAGAAGGCCATCTGTAAAAGCATAAGGTTGAAACGTGGTACACTAGAAAAGCCTGAGATAGACCAAAGACAGAAAGTTAAGGAGAGGAATCCAGATCAGTACTGAGAAAAAGCATGGGAAATTATAAGCTTGCTACCTAAAATAAAACAAAAATGCCATTAAAAAATAATGCACTACACGACACCGATTATTTCTTCATGACAAAAATCAAATGCAGAAAACAATTAGGAAACACAATAAGCACTAAGTTCTTAGAAGTTGGAATAAAACTTCCCTATCAAAATCTTTTAAATTTTTTAAATAAAATTTTGGTAGAACACATTATTCCTCTGACCGTACATTTTTCACATCCATTTTCATGCTTGAAAGAGTCACCACCAATTCCTGGTAGAAGTTCCTCAAATTTGTAACAGCCACCATCTATGACAAACTGTGTTCACACGAGGGGTAATAAGAACCCATTTAAGGGGTTGGGGGGGTTAGCTCAGTGGTAGAGTGCTTGGCTAGTAAGTGCAGGGCCCGCCTTCGATCCCCAGCAACCCCCACAAAAAAAATTTTTTTAAATTTTAAAAGAATCCAGGGGCTGGGGATCTGGCTCAGTGGTTAGAGTGTGTGCCTTGCAAGCACAAGGCCCTGAGTTTGATCCCCAGCAACAAAAAAAAAAAAAAAGAAAAAAGAATCCATTAAGCCACTCGTACAGTCACTCCAAAAACTGCAATGACCAAAACAATATATGAAGAGGCCACTATGTTCTTTCTTGCATAGTAGCCGCCCTCATACTGTAAGACGTACTTCTTTTCCTACTTTTACTTGGCCCAAACTCACTCTGCAGAGCCTGTTTCTTTTCCTACCTTTAAAAAAACTTTGCTATTGTTAAAAAAAAAA
>PVJO010010529.1:0-63808 GCA_004026905.1 Hystrix cristata
CCTCCCTCCCTAGTTCTTCCCATTTGAATATTCTCTTTCTTTTTCACAATATCTATTATACATTTTTGCCCTTATTCTTTGCTGCATGCATTCACAATTAATTCAAGTCCGGTTTCATATAACACTATCTTATTTCCTAGGTAGTGTGAGTACCTTATAATAACAAAGTAATTCAAATTCCTCCCTCTCACCCTTTGTATCACTGTTTGTAAGAAAAAACTACAGTATAGAAATTTTCCAGAAATCAAGTTTAAGGTTGATCAGGATATTTTGATTACAAGAAATTCTATAGAACTCAAGGGAAGGAATGCACACAGGTCTCAGGAATTCTGGAACTCAAAAGCTGAATTAGGTAAGGACTCTCATCTCTGTTACCCCCTCTGCTTCAGATTCATTTTTTTTTCTTTTTTCCTTTTACAATGTAGGGAAAATAGGAATGGGAAAAAGATGGATGATTACTTCTCAATTTTGATTATAAAATTCCTGATAAAAGGCTCAGCTTTGTTCATATGAATGAAATGCCCATCACTGGACCAAACTACTTCAATTAGGGAATGGTGTGCAGGAAAAGGAATCTGACCAGAAGAGCTCATATGAGATGTCCACAGCGGACAATCTTCCTGCCTGGGGAAGGGATCAGGAATGGGAGAAGGGAGCCAGGGTTACTATGTACAAAATAGTTGACGGAATTGTTTCATAAATGAGAAATTATTGATTATACCTTATGAATATAATGTTCGAGATATTAATGTACTTTTAAGTCTGAATGGCATAGCTTTAAATTTGTTTTGGAATGAATTTTTGTGTAATTTTAGTTAGCTGTTGTACTGAGTAAGAATTAAAGGAGAAACAGTAACTTCTACCCTTAATTTACTCTTCTAAATATTTTCTAGCTTCTAGTAGCTTGTATATGGATGTAAAGCAGATGACACAAGACAATTCATCCCCTCCTGCTGAAGGTAATACGCTTCCTTGTCTAGTGCCCAGCCCTGAGAGGTTGAAGAGTTGAACTTTGTTAGCACCTGTAGCTGGTTCCCAGGCTGAAGCCAGCCTTGGGACTCCTGGAAGAATATGGTGATCTGCTCTAGTGTGAGGGGCCCTAAATGATCCAGCCTCTACCTGTTTCCCAAACAAGGTGTGAGCTCACTTGCCTCGAAAACTTTGTCAGCTTGGAGTGGTGGAAGGCGCATGGGTTTAACTACTTTTCAAGTCTGTGTTAAAGTCCTATGATCTTTATTTGGCTGTGAAATGGGAGGACTGAGTTTGATAATATTACACATTTGCAATGAAAACTGGAAGGTTTTCATTTTTTTGTGTGTGCATACCAAATTATATTTTTAACAGAAATAAATATTCCTAATCTTCTCTTATCACTAGAAATTATCATTTTTCCTCTTCAAGAGTTGGCTTAACTGATGGAGATATACATTAAAGATCTATTGATTATACTGACTTTATGATTTGTAAATAAAAATAGACTTACAAATTCTAACTGGCTACACCTGGATGCCATATTAGCTATCTTTAATGAAAGGACCATATACTTTCCCATAGTTATGTTTGACTGAAATATCACTCTTGGTGATATGCATTTAGTTTTGATGTTATTGATTTTTTTTGCATTCATTAGAAGTTGAGGGGAGAAAACCACATGATTAATTGTTTCATTTTCTTTCTTGAGGACCCTGAACTGCATGGTAAATGCAATATTGTCCACCACAAAAATTATGTTTAGAACATTGTCTTTGTACTTAAACATTTCTTTTCTTAGCTGTTTCTGGTTATCAAAACTCCTGTCTTAATTTCAACCTACTATAGTGCATATTGATTCTCTAGCAATGTATGGTACAGGAGAAAATTGGCTCACGTTTGTATTTAGTTGAAAACATTATATATGCTTTGAGAATGTTAATTTCTTATGTAAGTCTAATATTTCTGGAATATGATTATTAACAAAACAATGTTTCAGTACAACTTTATGTACCTTGTGGATAAACAACACACAAAGTATTTTTTTTAAGCTTTTCTTTTCTCATTTCCCTTGTGTGTGTGTGTGTGTGTGTGTGTGTGTTTGTGTCCAGTTAACACTTTCCTGTCTGTAGAGAAGGGCACAAAGGCTGTGCTCCATTGTGCTCCTATCCCACTGGAAAGAATACTAATATTAGCATGGAAAATAACCCTCCGAGGCCAGCCTCTATGTACGAGAGCCTATAAAAAAGAAACAAATGAGACCACCAACACCAACTGTAGCGACGGGAGCATCACCTGGGCCTCCAGACCTGACCTGAGTCCTCACCTTCAGATTACTGCAGCGGCTGTCACTCATGATGGAAATTACAGCTGCGAAGCAGTAACATCGAATGGGAATTTCCAACATGAGTATGATCTCCAAGTGTTAGGTAAGGGATGCCATATATTGTGACATTTGTGACTGAGACAAATGTCTCTCTAGATTTCATCTCTGATCTTAAGACTAAAGTATAATTTTTCTCACATCTCTGCAGTGCCCCCTGAGGCAAACATCTTTCTCAGCAAGAATAAAACTGTGGTGTGTGAGGCGGTTTCAGGCAAGCCGGCTGCACAAATCTGCTGGACTCCAGAGGGACACTGTGTGACTGAGGAAGAAAAGAACAGCGATGGCACAGTGACGGTCAGAAGCACGTACAGCTATTCGGGTAGCAACGTGTCCACTGTGACCTGCTTGGTCTCCCATTTGACTGGCAACAGGAATCTATCCAAAGTTCTGCTTTCTGGTTAGTAATTCTTTTAGCTTCTTGTTTGATTTTTTTCCATTCTTTTATTGTTGTTAAGAAAGAAAAAATGTGTAGAGAAATTTCCTTCAATGATGCTCTGTCAGTCTCCATTTTATCTTCCCTCCCCTTCCCAAAATAAGGAGATGTCTAGAAGAATATCACAGAACTTTTTTTGTAAAAAGCCGTAGTTTAGAATGCAGTTTATTTTACTTATATTGCTTGCCTCAATACTACTATTAAATTGACCTAAGTAGGGGTTGGGGATTTAGATCAGTGGCAGAGTGCTTGCTTAGCAAGCACAAGGCCCTAGGTTTGATTCCCAGCACCCTTCTCCTCCCACAAATTGACTTAAGTAATGTGCTTTAAAATAATACTCATGGCTGGGTGAGATGGTGAGCACCTGTAATCCCAGCACTTGGGAGACTGAAGCAAGAGAATCTCCACAAGTTTGAGACCAGCCTGGAGTCCATACTGAGTTCAAGACAAGCCTGGACTACACAGCAAGACTCGGCTCCAAAATATGATTTTAATTGAAGTGTTAAGTAGGACTTTAAATAGATACTTATGGTTTTATAAGAAGGATAAAGTCACTCATAAATCACTTTCATGCATTTTTAGTCTGGGATGATTTTCTCCTCTAGGCTCTTCCTGGTGGAATTTCTTAAATGTCTTAAAATAACCCTTAAAATAACATATGTGACTTAGTTTCTCTATTGTCTGCTTCTATCCTACTCCTGTTTCTTGTCATTTAAAAATAATCAATACCACACACATAGTTTAAAGTCAGATTGTTCTATAAAGCTCTAACTGAAAGACACCAGCCCCACCCTTGCCTTTCCAAGGCCTCCTCTCTGTCCTCTTGCAAATCCCCAGAGGGAAGTACTTTCAACTCTTCCAGTGTTTCTTGCAGTGTTTAACTCCATGTTCCTAAACCACACATGCTCATAGTGCCGTTTCTTACTTATTAAATGTAGACTTTGTGTGGCCACTTCCTCTCATGGTAGATGAGCGTTTAGCATTACTTTATTCCTTCCCTCGTCCTTCCTATCAGTGATATAGCAATTTTTATCAAATTCAATAGCTACTGTTCACATTGAGTATGCGAATGTCATTAATTGTTGAATCAATCAACTCACATTTTCTATGTTTTACTTTTTTTGTTTGTTATGTACTTCATAATTGTTTACTTTATTTCTTGGTGATGTATGCACCTATTGTGAATTGTCACTGAACTTGGTGACAAAAATCAAAGAATTCCTATTAATGTTTTCCACAGGTCAGTTTTACATAATCTATCAGTTCCATTTTTCCCTTGATGATATCCCATCTGGAGTGCTTCCAAGATCTTGGGCTCATCATCCCTGATAGGTCACTTGATCTGTTGCACAGCTGTTGGCCCAGACGGCCTCTTGGCCTTGATAGTCTGCTTAACTCTGTATATACTTCATCTCGCTCCTTCTGCCTCCTAACATTTGTTTTAATCTCTTTCTTTTATACACACTCTTTGCTAATCCTTGGTTGTCATTTCATCTGAAAATGAATGATGAAGAGCTGATTATATGCTCTACTATATGAGGGTGCGAATTGTCAACTAGTTAGTTTCAGTAAAGGGAGAAGGAAATAAATGAAATTCTTTTTTTTTTTTTTAAATTAGAGACTCCTCATGTATCTGCTTTTCTCTGGGACTGTTCAGGCTCTTCAGGAAATAACTCTCCAGCTTTGGAGGAATAAGCCCGATTGTCATTGTTCTGGGTAGCAGAGTGAGGTGTGTATGTGTGCGTTGGCTGTTCCGAGCTCAGACTTCCCTTTAAAATCACTCTTCAGTATGGCACTTCCTCTCCACTCTCTTGATGTCTGGATCCGAGGGAGATGCCTGAAGTCTCCCTTTTTTCTGGTGGTTGGGGAAGGTATGCTTCATGGAGTGGACAGAGCACTTGACAGCCTACCTAGTCTAACAGACTTTCCAAGAAACTCCAGCTTTTAGCTCCACATTTCACCCTACCCTCCATGGACCCTTTTTCACTTTTTCAAGCCTGTATCTTTTTAAATTCTTATTTTATTTTCAATTAATTAATAATAATTTTATATATGCATGGAGTACTAAGTGATATTTTGATACATGTATGCATTTATGGAGTGATCATTCAGAGTAGTTGGTATATCTCTTACCTCAAATACTTATCCTTTATTTGTAGCAAGAACATTTAAAATCTTAACTACTTTGACATAGTAGATGCTTCCTATTCTTTCTAGGGTTTTCTGCACTCTAAGGGGCCCACTTATTCCACTTTGTAAATTATGCTCCATTGTTTCATTTATTTTTTTCACCTCAAGACAGGTTAAAATCTTCATCTGCTCTTGTCTTTGTCCTTGCTTTGTTGGTCTTTGCAAGTCTACACTTAAATTACTTTAGTAAGTTCTAAGAAAGAGAAGGAAAATTATATGTTTAAACCATCATTAAAAAATATTCATTCCTAGGTGGGAGTGGTGGCACACTGGAGAGACTAAGGATCACAAATTGAGCGTAGGCTGTTTATTGAGAACCTGTCTCTAAATAAATAATAGATAGATAGACAGATAGATAGATAGATCAACTGGGGATGTGGTTCAGTGACAGACTGACCCTAGGTTTGATCCCCAGTACTGAAGAAAACAAAATAATTCTTAGTGATTTTCTTAAATAGAATTTGTACTAAGAACTGTAATTGTCATGTGTGGAGTCCCATCATCCAGTGTTACAATATGATGTTATATTTATAGACTACTGGAGCTGGAAAACTGTGTAGGCCAAACTCCCCATGAGTGCAGAGATTTCCTCTGTCTTGTACATTCAATGAGAGAGTGCTCATTATTTCGAGAGTTTCAGAACAACATTGTTGATGTTTTTAAAAATGAAACCAAACTTTTTCTTCAAACAAAATACTGAGATGTCCAGTATTTAGAAACTTGAAGGCAGGTGGCAGGACTGGACACCAGCCTGCTCGGCCTTCCCTTCACTTCCTTCTGCTGTGCTTCAGCCATGGAACACCAGGAGCACAGTTTGAAACCACTTCTCAAGTTGGAAATTCCTCTGCTGACCTGTGCACTTAGACTGAGCATTATACTGTGACCAGAAGCTAATAGATAATTTAAATTTGCTGCTATGCATTTATTTTAGTTTCAATGGCTTAGCAGAAGGGAAACTTCAAAGTTAGGGTTATTTTTCCAGTTACCTTCCTTATGATAACCCACTTATTTCTGAATGTTGGAGATGAGAAAACACTTTGTTCTTACTGTAACAGTGGTGTCTGAATTTCACATCTCTCCTACAGAAATTCACCATTTATGAATCATTAGGGCAGGAAGACCTGGCTGCAATGATGTCTTGTTGGAAACTCTAGGGTTTGAACTGATGAAACAGTTTTATTATAAATTTTTTTACTATTAATGAGTCAGAAGTATTCAAAATAAAATTACACAAATCCTTCATGTACTGCAAGACATCATTGAATCAAGTATATTTTTATTTTTGAATAGAGTTTTTTTAAGAAGAGTTTTAGGTTCGCAGCAAAATTGAGTGGAAAGTACAGAAAGTTCTCATAGAATCCCTGACCACCCCCCCCGCCCCTCCCAGGTACATTCTGGACCACTAAGGAGGTCCTGCAGCACAGTGTTACATTTACTCTAATCACTGAACTCATGTTGACTCATAATTCTCAAAGTCCATAGTTTACATTAGGGTTCACTCTTGGTGATATGAACTCCATGGGTTTGCACAAATATATAAGGATGTATATCCACCATTATGGAATTATACAGAACAGTATCACTGCCATAAAAATGCTCTGTGCTCCACCTTTTTATCCCTCCCTCTCTCCCGCTCCTGGAACTCATCTTTTTCCTATACTCCTTGTGTTCCCTTTCCAGGAGGGTCATATAGTTGCAATCACGCAGGATGTAACCCTTGCAGATTGGCTTGTGTTGCTTAAAAATAGGTGTTTAAGTTTCTTCTACATCTTGTCAAGACTTGGTATCATTTCTTTTTCAATCTTCTCTACAAATTGTTTTTCCTAAAACTGCTCCTATAAATGTGCTCCTATAAATTTTCTTCTGTGTTTAACAACTTGGAAGTTGTCTCACTCTTATTTCTTGCCTTTTACCCATACCCAAGATTTAAAAAAAGAAGAACTCGCATTTATGTTTGGTCTCTTTTATGTTACCTTACACCTCTCCCTTAGTTTGTTTCTGCCTGCATAGAAAGTGGTTCAACAAAAACACTGAAGATCTCCCAGTCATATCATCAGCATACAAAATACATTCTTATTACTATGACATCCCCAGGGCTTTGGAAGCAGGATGCCGAGAGCTGGTGAGCAAGGACCCAATATATTATTTCTTACTGTATTGCAACCATCTACTGCTCTGACTCTCAGTACAGTGTAAGCTTTTCGAGAGTAGGAACCACTTTTTCATTGCCGTAACCCTCAGGTGTGACATAGTGCCTGACACAATTAACTGCAGAGGTGGGCTCTCATCATCAGATTTCTTGTTTTTGTTTTCTATCCTATGGTCCAAACATGACTTAGGTTAATTCTTTTTCAAATCTTTGTTCAGAGTGTTCATTTCACTTGAAAAGTTCTTTCTTCTTGTCTTAACCACCTATGTAATATAGATAAGAGAGGTTCAGCTCAAATTGCTCTTTTTGCTAAATCTAATTAGAGTTGATTAACCACTCTTATTCCCTTGTTTCCCCAGCCTCGTCTTTAACAGGTATTCATTACATACCTGTGTATGGAAAGTATTATTGATTATGCTCAAAATATTAAGAATGATGCTTTTCAAAAGATCGTAGTCTGCATTGGAAAGTTTTCTTCTTTCTTACAAAATTGAGATGTATTAATGCTTAGTGTGCATTTATTTTTCTCATAAAATATTTGTTAGCAACTAACCAAATACAAAACACAGACTTGGTTCCTCAAGTGTCATGAAATAATGATACATTAGTAACATTTGAATTATAGTTCAGAAAGTTTTTAGATTTTGATAATCTGTGAACTTTTAGGAATATTTTCAAATGCCCTTTCAAACTACTGACTTTAATTTGTTAATTAAAAGAATATTTCAAGTGACTTTTTACTCTGGTTTGTATTTAAAGATGTTACAACCTCAGGATCTCCAGCATCATCTTTACTGATCATTCTCTACGTGAAACTCTCTGTTTTCGTGGTCATTCTGGTTACTGTGGGATTTGCTTTCTCCCAGAAGATAAATGCTTGCAGGTAGGAACTGAAGACTAAAATGATAATATTCATTAGAAAATGTCATTGTAAGACTTTACCCCATCACGTGCTGGGAAAAGTTCAACATGCGTCATGGCACATTGTGTTCATTCCTTCAGTGCCTTCTTTAGTATTAGGCTTTGTGAATAACCCGGAGCCCAGGCGGAAGTGTCTTCAGTACTGGGGCGAGAGCTTCCGCTTCGTTGCGGTTTTGACCTAGGAGGCTCCGAGGCGAGCGTGCGCCTTCAGAATTCAACGGGACAAATGAAGCTCTGGGAACTTCTCAAGAATTTATGTCCAATTTCTCTGCTTCTGAGGGCTTGTGTTCATTTCTGCTGAATTATGTATTTTATGTTTTTCCTAGAGAATGAAAAAAGCTGGAAGTCAATTAAGACTGGCTAAGACATGATAAGAAAGAAGCTATTTGCAGTAAACTTCCATGTTCAAAGTCTAGCTTAACTGCTGCCGTCATTCTTCAGACCTTAGTGTTTATAAAAATCAGTGTAATAGTTGGCAGAACCTATTTCGATCTCTGAGCCCGCAGTGGATACACCCATGCAAATACTTGCCCCTTGCCATGAGAAATGTCAAGGATGACTTAGCTACTTACTCTCTGCTCTCCTTTCATGACCTCTTGTTAGCAAAAGCGAAACAACACTGCCTCTCAGCTTAAAGAGGAAGATGCCTCAGTAACAGAAAAATAACACTACGGGGTAGTTTTTCTATACTTTTCAGGTCCTTTGGATGGTGTTTCCACCCAACTTCTTGGTCCTCTGCACACTTGAGATGTAGATCAATGCTGCAATGGCAGGAGCCACAAACACCCCTGAGGTGACCCAGTAGCTGACTGGCTAGCTCTTGCTTGCTAACAAGTAGCAGGGCAGTTGAGTTGCACGTTTGGACCTATTAAATAAATGACTAGAGTCACTTTTAGCAGTACTTGCATTTTAGAAGTTGTAAATTCCCACCTAAGGAACTGCTAGCTGGGGACAGGGCCTCAGGCGCCGTTACCTTTTGCAGCTCCAGAGTCTCAACTTCCCTTGTCTACACTGTAAGTTACAGAAATCAGGGTCTTAAAGAGTAAAATATTGGTAAAACCTTAATATCTTCTAGGGCCACTGTAAATTGAGACCTTATCTCCACTTGGTACATATGATAATACTACAGTAAAAAGTGTCTTTTAATTTAAATGAAATATCTCTTATGCAAGTGATCTGGGCTACTTTTCAGTAAAACTCTGGCTGAGAAAATGAACCTTAGGGTCTCCATGAGTGTGGAGGATACTGTACAAGGATACTGTAGGAGTATGGTAGTCTAATCAGAGGGGGCTTTCATCCTAGCTTCTTGGTTGTAGCAAAAGTTTGATTCTTGTTCATGTCACACTCCAGTGTTGTTGATGGGGTAAGACAGGGGATAGAGAGGTGTTTCTCTAAGCTGCCATTTTATCTTTTTTGTCCTATGACTACTCTGCCCTTCTCAGAATATTCTCCATTCAGTTGGTGAAGAGGAAAAGGGATTTTCTGTGGGAGGCTTTTATGGCCAGGCCTGGAGTAGTGATCATTTGTGCTCACATTTGATTGGCTAGTCCTCAGTCATGTATGTGGCCATTTCAACTTGTGTGGTGTTTGAAAATATAGTCTGGCTGCTTTGGGGGAAAACGAATCAGGCTGGATGTATAGCTAGCCAATTTCTTCCTAAAGACTAGAATAAGTACTAAAGTTAACACTTATGCTATTAGTAATTTAATGAGTCAAGAAATAAATTAGCAAATAATGTCACATATATAAGTTCCTAGATTTCTTTTTGTTACAACTTTCTGTTTAAAACAGGACATAGAAAGGGAAGAAGTCTAGTAATATAATTTTGTAACAGATTTTAAAAGACTGTGACAGAGATTGCAAGTTGCCTGGTCCAATACCTGTCCTCCCATTTCTCTTATGACAAATGATTATATTCATAGCTCTAAATATTCACCCCTTCCTCTATTCATGAAATATGACTTGACTTCACAGTTCTTTCTCTAAACAGAGTATATGTTTACTCACCCCATGTAATTTGCTTTGCCCGATGAAATGGGGCAGAAGTGGTAGCATATCTGTTTTGAGTGTGGATCTGAAGAGGTCCTATGTGCTTCCACTCGCTACTTCTCCATGAGCATACGCCTGGCCTTGCCTGCTAGAGAATGGGCATCATGAAGAACGGAGCTGAGTCACCTCAGTCCAAACTTCCAACTCTCACTGAAGCCAGCCTGGATGATCCAACAGTCAGCTGTCCCCTGGTCATGTAAGGAAGTCAGTCAAGTTTATCAGACTTGACACCCTCTGATCCCAGACATATGAGCGCTGTTGCTACATAGGTTCTGTGGTTGCTACGTAGGTTCTGTGGTTGCTTACTACACAGCATTATTGTGGCATGAAGTAACCAATATGTTGCTTACTAGCATAACTCAAATTTTATTTATTGTAGGGATGTACAAAGGCATTTCTTGGTTTCCCCTTGCAACTAAGTATGACCATCAGTTTTGGAAAATGAGATACAAACATAAATCTGTGTGCTGTTTTCAGGAAATCTTCTTAAAGAAAGGATTCCCTTTTGCTTCTTCTGTGTTTCCTGGTGTGGTGAGTGAAGTTCCAGCAGCCAACCTGAGCGATGGGTAACACCGAGGATAGAAGCTACTCACGAAGATGGAGAAAAAGAAAGATGTAAGGATTCTGGGCCTGATGATCATGGAGTCTTCTTACCAATCCTAGACTATCTGCCCGTTGATTTTGTGTGAGAGAGAATAAACTATTTTGTGTACGTCACTGCTGTTTCAATTTTTTTTCTACATGTAGCTGAATTTAATCCTAATTGATACAAACACCTAGTTGGCCAATCTGAAGGCTTGCCACAGTAGGTTGTGTTCTACTCGCCTGCATGTTATGGCTTATTTTTGTTCTTGCTGAGAGCTAATGAAACAGACAGAACTTCAGAAGATAGGCCTCATAAAAAGAAGAGCTATCTCGGTCATAATTACAGAAGAATTTTTGTTCGTGAAGTTCAAGGGAAGCTGTGGGCTTGTGGTGGGAAAGGACTCGAGAATCTGGAGGTGTCCAAAGATCATCCAGTCATCAGCCGGCCAGTCGCTAAACATGTGAGAATATGTCTGCACTGCAGGAGTAGAAAGATGAAGATACAGTTGTGGGCTCTTAGGATATGAGTGAGAAAAAGAAGAACTGAGATCTGTTATACTTTACGGACTTTACTGTGTTAATTGCCCGCCTCCCTTGGGTACTGAGGATTGAAACCAGGGCCTTGCTCATACGAGGTAATTGCTCTACCACTGAGTTACATCCTCATCCCATTTTTAAGTTTTGAGACAGGGTCTCACTAAGTCACCTAGGCTGGAATTTGAAGTCCTCTTGCCTCACCACCCTCTTCCCCCTTGTAGCTGGGATTACAGCTACGAGCCACCTCAGCTGTCTTAATTATTTTTTTACTGAATGAACACCATTCATCTGTGGGGGCATTTATGTAAACTCATGGACCTTCTCTGTCTCATTCTCATATCTATGGTTTTCCAGATGACATTGGAAGAATAAAAAGCTACAGCTACTCTCCTCTAACCCCCATCTTCTTATCCTTACATACAGATAGAAGAAAAAAATTGTTCTTATTTTTTGAACACATATGCATACACATATATGTGCACAAGAAATGAATTATGTATCAAATTGAGGAAAATTGGGAGCGACTTTTATTAAAACACATTTGCGAACCACTAGATGGTGCTTCAATTTAATTCTTTCAGTATTTTAAAGTCAGTTAAAAATCTACTTAACATCATGCAGAGTGAACCTATATGTTTTCTTTAATTTTTCCACATAACTACTCTACTATTTACTAATTCTTTCGGTCTTATTGTATGGTTTTGGAACAATTACACAAGGAAAGAGGAAACAATTTAAGTTAAAATTAAGAAGTAGAAAAAAATCTCAGCTCCTAAACTTGTACCATTCTTTTTACTTAATTTCAGTAGAAACCATTTACCAAATGAGATAGCTTCACTTCAGGGAGAGGAAAATGTAAGGATATCCTCATGACTACACCAAGATCAGATTTTAAGCTGGAGAGCTGAGATCATCTGATTATTAAAAAGCAAATTGCTGGGGGTTGGGGATTTAGGGCAGTTGTAGAGCGCTTATCTAGCAAGCATGAGGCCCTGAGTTCAATCCCCAGCTCACGCGCGTGCACGCGCACACACACACACACACACACACACACATACACAAAACAAATTGCTTGTAAGTATTAATGGCTTCAGATTTTTGAGCTCGGTTACAATTATCTGAACTTTTCTACTTCCTAGTCCCTCCTCTGTCATCTGTTAGAGGTATACATGGTATTCTAAGGCTGGAAGAGAGCCACAGATAAATTGGGATAACTTCCTCATCTCAAAAAGAGGAAATTGAGACTCTCAGATGTAAACGGCCATTGGGTATGACTAAGAAGCCAGATGGCCTGCTTTGCTTGCTTCCAGAGGAAGGCAGCTACCCTGAGGTCAGTGCCAGGCAATGGCACTTCCAGATGATGGAGACTGACAATCTCCTCCTTGGACTGTTCTGAGGGCCAAGAGGCCCATATGCTGCCTCTCTCATCTGGTTGGCTCAGGCCACATGACAGTTCTTTATTCAATTTCTGTCAAAGAAACAGATGATACACAGGTTGATTATGGCTTTTTCTGGAGCTGGAGCTAAATAAGATTAAAACACATGTCTTGGGGGAGAGGAGTGAGTGGAGATCCGAACAAAATTGGGACTTTATGAAGAAGGCAGAATTGGAGAAACTTCTCCTTGCTGAAAGACATTATGATAATCAAACTGAGCTTTCTAAGAGGCTTTTAAGAACCTTTTTGGTGGACAGGGGAGGAAAGAGAGGCAGATCAAGAAGAGAGGCGAACCTGAGCATGAGCAGAGAGGTGTGCCAGGATGGGTTTCTCTCCGGGCAAGTGGGAAACTGTATCATCTGCTCTCACAAGTCATAAATCTCATAAAGTCATCTGGGGATAGAAGACAGATACTCAGTTAAGAAAGCCAGGAGGTTTTTGCAGATCCAGCAAATCCTGATGAATTTATAATGTTCTCTGAACAGAATGTCCAAATCTTGTGACTGATTCACCCAACAGTGATTTGAAGATCAAACAAGGGGCCAAGAACATTGGTTTATACATGGTAGAGAACCAGACTGAGTCTGGCAGAGGCGGTGGGTCTGATGGATGATGGGACTCACTTTCTGAGCTTGACGAAGCTCGAAATGTTGAGATACTTCTACTAGATTTCTCTCATGAATTAGGAAAATAATTCTTGCTTAGTCCAGCTGAAGAAAAGGTGTGAAGATAATCTTTATGTTCATAAGAGACCTTGTGAAAGGTATTTTAGAAATACAAAATTTTAATATTCTGCCTACCTGATTTCAAATTCCTCTCATGCATATAAGTGTGTAGAAAAAAAAATTTGAATGGATTCTTCCCCAAGACTTGTCTCCTATGTAAGACACATTGCCCACATATGTTACCACAGACAAGGATGCCATTTCCTGTGTGTCTATCCTTTCCTCGGCCCTCACACATTGAATAGAGAGCTCTTCAGAGGTGCAGCACTCTTCAAAGAGGAAACAAAGAGTATCTTGCACAGTAGAAGGAGGCCATAGAGTGAGTTAAGAGAACACGTAACTTTAAATAGAAGAGAAAAAACATTCACAAGCCCATATTCAGAAAAGTAAATGTAACATGATACACTAAAACAAGAGGAATCATAAAGTTCAACTAAATGTTATGACTTGTAGAGAAAGAGAAAATAAATCACTTTCCAAATTGTAGCTATGATTTGCCTTTTTTTTTTTTTTTTGATTCTGGGAATCGAACTCAGGGCCTTGTGCTTGAGAGGCAAGCACTCTAACCACTGAGCTAAATCCCCAGCCCCAGATTTGCCTGTTATATGACGGGATCCTCTTGGGAAAACAAAGCTGTGTATGACAGACTAATCAATTACTGTTGCTTCTTGACATGATGGAAGTACTGGAGTGCATTACAACTTTTCAATTTCTCATTATGTCATCCTTCCGAAAACAGAGAGCAAGAGGCCTACGGAGGAGGATGGTGTGTGGCTACTATGATTCTGTAGAGCATCTCTTCTGCCTTGAAGACCCCAGAATTAAAAGAGAAAATGAGTTTCTTCCCTCATGAGTGCTCTGTGGCATACCACACTATTGGGGAGGTGTCTTCAGTTACTTTTCTCATTGCTGAGACAAAATACCTGACACTCAAAGTTAAACAAGGAAGGGTTTATTTTGGATCACAGTTTGTAGAAATTTTAGTTCATAGCTGCCTGGCTCCAAGACAGTATTATGGCAGAAGGGCGTTGCAGAGGGGAATCAGTTCATGGTAGGTCGAAGGCAGCAAGCAGCAAACAGCAAACAGAAAGTGATAAACAACAGCAGCCCTATTTCTGCCTCTTATATATTATTCAGGCTACCCACCCTTAGGCAGGTAGCACTCACACCCTTAATCCTACCATCACACAGTGAATCAATCCCAGCATCACATCCTTGATCCCAGCATCACACACTAGATCCAGCCACCTCCAAAAAGCCCTACCCATGACTGCATGAGGCTTTGGAGGGACATTTAGATACAAGCCATAACAGGAGACTATCCTGGTGTGCTGCTGTCAAGCCTTCCAATAGATGTGAACACGTCTTGAGACATAATCAAGGCTGTGTGAGAGCTAAGAGCCAAGCCAGTTCATGTATTTTGTGTCTCATTACAAGAACTTACAATTTACTTGTTTACAAAAGTTTCTCCACTCTCAATTCTAAGACTTTGGTCCTAAGACACCATCTGTGACATAAAAAAAAAAGAAAACTCTGCCATCGACCTCCCTGTGTTCCATGTAATGGGAAATTTCAACATCATTTATAAGACATTGAAAACCAAGGAGCAGCCCAAGATAGCTCCAAGAAGCTCCAGTCAATGTCTTGGGACCAGAAAGAATGATTTAACAGCTATCATTCCAACAAGAAGCATCTGTCTTCTGTCATTCTCCCCACAGCAACATCAAATGAGCAGAGGAAGGCGGCCATGTCAGTGGGGGCAAAGCAGGTCAGTTGTTGGTAACATTTTCCACCGTTCTCTTGCAACTCAGACCCAAGTCCCATTAACTCTCCCTCCACCTGCCTAGCAGCAGATGGTGTCTGTGATGTGGCCCAAGGTGGCCTATCGCTATCCACTGTAACCTGTCACAGCCCTGCCTCCTGGAGAATGATCAAACGGCAGAACCTGGGGAGGACCTGGATGTGAAAACTTACCCCTATGCCAAAATGGGCTTGGAGTTTTACATTTTTTATTTTATTTTATTTTTGCTTTTTTTCAGATTCCTATCCAAAACATGCTTTCTTTGGCAGCCTCCCCCCGGACTGTGAAGTCAGAAAGCATAAATTATCCCACTCTTAGTACTGCAGGATGGTAAGACAGACTTAAGACTTGCAAGTCGCAGCTGTTCTTGGGTCGTAAGTGCTCTGGCTGGGCAAGACCTAGCAGACCCGGCAATGGACGCACACGCACACTAGATAGGCTGTGTAACGATTGGTCTTCGGCTGTCATCAGGCACAGGAGTGAGGCTGTGTTTATTCCACCACTCTAAATTTTTACTTTACTTCTTATGGTCAATAGTGTTCTTTCTTTTAGTGACTGCTTTTCAAGGAGACTAGGAAGCATTGAGTATATTACCGTATTTCTTATTTTTGGGTAAAATGATTAGGATAGTTGCACCCTACCATTTTAAGCTGGTCTCTCACCGTGTTCCTTCTATTATACTGTACACACACCCACTGCCCAACTTTCCCAGAAATTTTGCTACAGCCCTTTCTAGCTGTTTTCAGCCTCAGCCTGTACTTTTTCTCCTAAAATGGAGAATTCCACTCTCTCACCTGCTGTCTCTTCGGTGCTGCTCTCTCTGTGGTACCTTTCTGGGGGCCTTGCTGTGCATCAGGCACAGCCCTACTGTAGAGCTTTTAAGAAAAATATTTTGTGGATTATTAAGTCCCTTGACTTTACAAGCATTTGTGTACTTGCGTCTCCAACTCTAAATTGTGGATTCCACAAAGTTGGATGCCACATCACTCACATTTTGTCGTCCTAACTGCCTAGCATAGTGTCATATTCAGAGAGTGAGTACTTAGTAAATGCACACTAAATTTGAATTTAAAAATGAAAACAACAAAAGAGGTCAGGACTATAAGATCACTAAGAGGATATATGGAGACTGAACAAATGAAGTTCTGTATGTCAAAGACAGATTGGGAGAAAATATTTTGCAACATATATAAGACAAAATATTAACTTGAATATGTTAACTTCAACAAATCAAACAAAAAAGACGAAAAATCCATAGAAGCATGGACAAAGGGTATGAGTAGCCATTTTACAGGATAGGAAATATAAATGCCCAATAAACGTATGAAGTAATATTCAATCTAATCGAGGTTGTGCCAAGGAAGTAATCAAGGAAGTACTAATTAAAAAAAAACGAGATACTATTTTTCACACATCAGGTTGGTTAAACTAGTTTAATAGTGTCAACTGTTGAGAGTGGTATGGAGGACAAAGCAGTTTCCAATAGAAGTGTAAGTTAATACAGCTATGTCAGGGAGCAGTTTGCAAGTAGGATATAGTAATTCTATTTTCAGCGCCTACTCAAAATACTACTGTTTATGTGTGGGAGGAGGGACATACTATATGACTTATAATAGCAAAGATGGAGAATGAACCTCAGTCTGATTTTGGGGGGGGGTGATGCTATTCACCGCTAAAAGGAATGATGGTGCCTTAGCAGAGAGGTCCTCTGTAGCTGTTTAAAATATCAGCCCTGCCCATACCCTGTTACCCTACTTTCTTTTTCTTCATAGTACTTATCCCTTTGTGTTATTATATTAGCTATATGCATGCTTATTTGTCTATTATCTTTCACCACCTCTAAAATGTAACACTGATGAGAATAGAGACTCAGCCTGTTTTTTCAGTGCCACACATTACTACAGCCCCTGGCACGCATTGCCTGGCACACAGGAGGGGCTTGGTAAATTGTAACCAAATCAATAGTATAGAGCTATATATAACATGGAAAGATCTTCAGGCCATATTGATATAAAGAAGAATAAAGTTAGGGAATAATACATATAGGATGATATAATTCATGTAGATTAAGTATAAAACAAATTTTTCTTTTAGTATCATTCTAATAATTCTACCATCTTCTCCTATATCTAAACTGGCCATACTGGGTTCATTATCACTGTAAAAAGATGTAAGTAGAGAGGAGGTTAAAATGTCACCTATATGTATCTTTCTAATTCTTGATTTAAAAGCATGGACATTCTTAGAGGATTAGGGGAAATTCTGAGTCTTCTCCCTCTCCTATCACTTCACCCTAAAAAATAAACAAAACTGCCTTGAACGGAGAGGAGCAGTGCATATGGGGAGAGTGATGAGAGTATGGATTCCTTTCTGGATGCTATCTTTCCCTTGCAGGGCCTCCAAAATGGAAGAACCTAAGAGGACTTTTGTTAGAAAAGAATGCAGATAGAACTGAGGGAATTCTTTGGCTTTAGCAGGCACTCCGGGGAGAAGACTGATCCTTACTTTTCCAACCATGATGTGGCAAAGGCAGTTAGTCTCTAGTGCTAAAAAGCTGGGCAGATGGAACCAAGGTTTTCTCCTGAAGTGCCTGAGTCAGAGATGACATGGACGAATGACCAGATGCTTTTGTAACCACCACCAAGTTTCAATACACCTGGTAGAAAAGAAGAGGGAAGAAGCTGAGAGGCTGGGAGGAATTATTTTTGTGTTCTTAAAATAAGCATTCTAAATATTAATAATTTTTCTTGCAAATTGGAGTACAAGCCAAGATTTTCTCCTGTACCTAGATATTTCATTGTGCACATGAAGAAACACCTGGCAGGTTGTAAGCATCACAATGAGTGGTGGTGAAGAGGCTTGATCTGTAATGTTTGAATTTTGGACCAAGAATGGATTGGTGTATTCCATGTAATTAAAACGCACCCCCCCAACTGGAAGTAAAACAATCTACTGTACTTTTTTGGCAGAAGGTAGGGAAGATGTATAGGATTTGCTGAGGCCACAGAGGGGGCTGAGTTGAAAGCTGACGGGCTACTAAGGGCAGATCCAAATAAGGCTGGGGTACAGCTGACCAAATGTGACCCACTGGAAGCTGTGATTCCGTATTTTAGCTTTTGTCTTCATGAGGGTCATTTTTCTGGCTGCCTACAGATCTGTTCAGCAGCCTAAAAATACCAGAAGTTATGAGAGCTTATAACTCAAAAATTAACTAAAGTCATACGAGGAGAGCAATGAAATATGAATTCCAAGTTCTGTCACGGATATGCCTTCTTAATTATTTGGGCAAATGCTATAAAAATCTGATATTTATGACTATCTCATTCTTTTATAGCTGGTTTCAATTCCAAGTGTGTTAAACTGCGTGCAAATTAAATTTCAAGTTCTTATTTTTTCTGTTTTAACTGGGATGGTCTTAAATTTTACTTTTCATTTCTTGATGTTTTTTGTTTCTTGAGGTTCATGAAATGTTTGAAATCACTTTTAATCAGCTAATAAACATTTAAATATAAAGCTACTGAAGGAGAAGAACTTAAACTGGAAAACATTTCATTTATAAATCATTAGTGTTTGAGAATATCGAACTCTTGGTACACTTACACACGTCTATAATGGTTTATGTTAGAGACTGTGCCTTTTAACTTCTATCTTTCCATAACTTGACTTGGCTTCTCTCTGTCCATGAAGTTGTGCTTCAGAAGACAGATTAAATCAGCCAGAGTGAGGTGGTCTCTCTTGGGCAGTTCCTGCTGACAGCAGATATTCTGATATAGCTGATTCTTCTTCGGTGACTTTTATTACACCTACCATGATGTAATGTGCGTACAGTAGATGGATATTTAAGCAAAAAAGATACTTATTAAGAATATTGGATAGCTCATAGAATCTCTGGGGCTGGAAAACCAGTGTGGCAAAATGGGCAGGAACAAAGCAGTCTAATGAGGAAGGTCACTAATGTCAGAGTTACTAGGCCAGAGGGGATGCCATAGCTTACAGAGCTGCCATTTGCCACATGTATCGGACACGTCCTCTGTGCCTTAATTTCTGCATGCTTGAATCCATAGCTCTTAAGTCAACGCAGTAGATGCGCAAGTGTACCTGATGACCATGCCCGACACACTTGTTCTAACCCCAGCTGTCAGGGGAACTGGCAAAGTTAAGTACCTTGCATTTTCTGGAGCTAGAGTAGAAGGAAATACACTGCCTCTTACTATGTAGAATGCAGCAAGTGGAGAATTCATATAGAGAGAAAGGGAATTCAAAGGAGTATCAAAAACCCTAATGTCTGTCACAAGGATTTAAGTGCAGCCTTTTTGTACTTACTGATGCTGAGAAGTTTATTAACACTAGCTCTTTCATTGTTGGGTTTCTAATTCTTACCTGAGTGTATTAGTTTTCTATGCTGCATAACAAATTACTCCCAAACTTAGCAGTTTAAAACGAAAATAAGCACCTACTATCTCACATAGTTGCTGTGGGCCAGGAGTTCTGGGACAGCTTAGCTGGATGGCTCTGAGGGCTCTTCTGAGGTTGAATCAAGATGTTAGCTGGGGCTCTAGTCATCAGAGGGCGTGATGTGGGCTTGAGGATCCATGTTAAGGGTGGCTTACTCATGTGCTGACGGGATGTGTGGTGTTGACAGGAAGTGTCTGTTCCTCATCACGTAGACTCTGCATAGGGCTCTCTGACTGTATTGTGATGTGGAAGCTGATAGGGATCCAAAATGAGCAAGAGAAGCTGTCGTGTCTTTTATGACATTTCTGCACAATATTCTGTTGGCTACACAGTTTATTCCTACTCAGTGTAGGAAAGGCCTACGCTAGGGTGTGAATGCCAGGATGCAAGCCAAACAGAAAATTCTGTAGTCAGAGTGGAAAGTCCAGGTGATTCTGAGGTATGTACACATATTTTGTAATGAGGTCGTTGTGTAATTACTGGATCTGAGGCCAAAAGGATTGCTGAATCTATTAAGTTAGCATAATTAAACAAAACCCAGGAATTCAAAGTATATCAAATAGATTCAAAAATTTTTCTCAAAATTGAAGCCAATTTGGAATTTCTTTACTGAAAGATTTCTCCTTTTACTCTTCCAAACTTGTCAGAACAGAATGACAAATTAGAAAATTAAAAGGATTTGCTTTTCTCGTAGCATTATTTGCCTGATTAAAAAATTGTAAATTATTTAAAAATTTTTTTTGCTTGGAATTGGGAGTAATCATACAGTTTAGGCCACAGAGAGCAAAAGACAAAGACCATTGTTTTTCATACTATAGAAGATTTTAACCTTTTCTTGTTTAACTCTCAAGAGTTTGACTCAGTCCCTTTCAATCCTACCACTTTCATGAGATAATTTAAGAAATGAAGATAATTTAGATAAATTTCTCTTTCTGGGCCCTAAGTGAAATTATTCGTATATATGTCTACTTGAGTCCATTTGAGCTGCTACAAAAATACAGAGACTAGATATTAAGGAAACAGAAATTTATTTCTCACAGTTCTAGAGGCAGGGGATCTCTCTGGAGTCTCTTCTAAGGAGATCTTCTGCCTGCATGACCTAATCACCAATCAAAGGCTCTGCTACAGTTATATTGAGGATTAGGACTTCAACAAATGAATTTGAGGCAGAGGGAGGACACAGCCTATAATATGTCTCTTTGAGTTTAAATAGTAATATTACATTTAAGATGAAAAGAAGAAAGGAAAGAAAGAAAATGCCTCCCAGTAATCAAATTCTTGGGGCAAAGAGAATTTAGTTCAGCAAAGGCCGAGGAATTTGGGCTTAAGGATATGCCAATCATTTCAGCATTTTATGGTTTAGATCTAAAATGTCACCTAAAGTCTCATGTACTTGGAAGGTGTTTGGCTCATGATGATGCTACAAATATCAGTAGATTCAGCAACTGATGAATTTGTAGCTGACTGCGATCTTCGGGGATGGAGTCTGGAGAAAGGCAGGTCATTGGGGGCATTCTTGTCCCTGGCTCCTCTCCTTCTTGTCTGTTTTCAGGCTGCTCAAAGCTAAGCTGCTTTGCTCTGCCATGCCCTTCCGCCATGATGTTTCTTCCTTGGAATCTTTGGACCATGTCCCAAATCTCCTGAAAATGCGAGCTAAGTTGAATCTTTCCTCCTTTCAGGTTTTTTTTTTTTTTTTTTTTTTGGTGGTGCTGGGGATCGAACTCAGAGCCTTGCACTTGCTAGGCAAGAGCTCTACCACTTGAACTAAATCCCCAACTCCTCCTCCTTTAAATTGTAGGTATTGGATAGTGTGTCTCATCCATGGCTAAGTGAATAAGTACAGGACTACAAATAGGCTGTAGAGGTGTCCCTAATGCTGGAATCAAGACATAGTAGAAAGTCCTATGAAATATCGTGACCATAAGGAGGAGCAATCTCCTAGAACCTGTATCTGCCATGTACTGGAGCCCAGTCTTGGTGGTCTGTGAGATGAGATTTCCTACTAAATAGTCAGATGTTTTGGAAGCTGATTGTTAAACCATTAATAGCTCAAAGTAGCTGTGGTGCAATACTTACACCGCACTGTCTCAGGGCTCCGTCTCTACCCACCTTGATTAAAAGGCAGTAAATCGACATGTCACATGGGTCCTGTAAAGAAGCTGATAGTGGGAATGTCCTGAGAAGGTGGTATTAGGATGTAGCGTTGATAAAACCCCATGATGATGGTATTGGTGGGAAAGCCAAGCTTCCCTGACATAAAACTGGCTGGGCAGATTGAAGGTGATGCTCACAGGACAGAGAACTGGTCTGAGGAAACATTCAGGGATAAGAACAAAGGAAATCTTAAAAATCAACACAGATGATAACAGACCAGAGTGGGATGCTTTACAACATAAAAGAGGAATTTGGGGTTTAATTAGGAAATTAAGACTGGAGCCAGTAATTGTCAAGGCGGCTGCTTCACATACCTTGATCATTTCATCAGTCTGCTCAGGTAGGAAGCTAGTATGAATCTTATTATCTCTCTTATGATCAAGAATATTGAAACTCCCATTGTTAAGTAGTAGTAGTGCCAGGATCTGAACTCCGTTTTCCCATAATACTGTTGTTTTTTAGACCTTCTTCAGGAAAGTTGGGAAAAGGAAGACAAAGTGGAATTTTTCGGGGACCAGAAATCTCAAAGAAGAGCAAGAAAGTATTTGTAAAATTAGTGAAGAAAGACATGAAGTTCAAGGTAGGAAAATCTGAGTGGAAGGGACTTTCCTCACTGAGAGAGAAAGAAAAGCTCATCTGAAGGATGGATTTGTGTCTAAGTGTTTGCCACAGATCCAGGAAAGGTGTACATAGAAGAATTACAGTCTAATAGGAGACAAGGGAGCATTTTCACAAATTAGACCATCACCAGCTCATGTAGTTGACAGGTCCACGGAGCTATGCAATGGTCCTATTAAAGAGCCCAAAGAAAACTGCTGGGATTTCTCTTTGACTTGATACCAATTGAAGGGGGAAATGTGCTTGACTTTACTCTCAAGAACCTCTAGTTCTTCAAATGGGCACCCTCTGGACATGAAGGAGGGACACTGAGGAATAAGATTACGAGATCCAGGAGGGCAGGGCCTTGGCCTTTGTCTTCGGTATATTTTTTGACAGCATGATGTTTTGGATGAACAACATTTACTTTTCAAATAAGTGTGTTGAACAGACATTTAAAATCCCTGCTAAAAATAAAATTGGCTTCAAGTTTTGTAGTCTACCTCTGTGGTCTCGTTGTGCATACATATGTTTTAGATCTTAGGCTATTTGAGCCATGAGTTCTCACCTATTATTTATAATAAAATGAAATAGAAAATGCAACCAAAAAGCTTAAAAATTTGTCTCACACGCCGGCTGTGAGGTAGCCAAACTGGGGACCCAAGAATAATTAGGAGCCATTCAATCAGACTGTGTGACTCATGACCCTGTAGTACATTCTTTCCTTCCTGCTATTCAACTCACCCTGAAGAGGATCTACGGCCGTGGGCCAAAACTTTGTTAGAACTTCAAACACTGGGTTGTCTCCTCGTTCTGGCTCAAAATCCAGATGATGTTGAAGCAAGAGACACTGCTTATTTCTGTCTTTTCAGGAGCAGCGACCACTCTGCGGAAGTTTGTGACACAGATGAAAGCATTCGTCCTTTTGTTCAGGCAAAGAAAAGAACTAGTAGGTGAAACGAGGTGGCTCTTGAAATCCAGTATTCATGTGTCTCCCAGGTCTGAGTGCAGAAAATGGATGTGAACGGTCCCAGTCGAAGGGAGAGCTTGACTCGCCTGTTCCTGAGGAGGCCTTGTGATAATTACCATTGCTCCTTACAAACATGTCTGCCTGTCTGTGCTTATAGATGCAACATCATCTGTGTTAGTCAGCTTCTGGAACTGTGAAAAAATATCTGAGAAAAACAACTTCGAAGGGGGCATGGTTTATTTGGAGACACTGTTTCAGAGATTTCCATCTGTGGTCATTTGGCCCAGTAGCTTTGGGCCTGTGGTAGTAGCACAGTGAATCACGAGGATGGAAACATTTGGAGGAGGAAGACTGTTCATGTCATGGTAGCTGGGAAGGTGAGAGAGAGGGAGAGAGAGTGAGTGAGCACCCGGTTCTACTACTTCTTTAAGGGCTTGCCCCGAAAGTCTTGATTTCCTTCCTTCCACCAGGCCCCATCTCCTGAAAGTTCCCCTACCTCCTAGTAGCATCAGGCCTGGGGACCAAGTCTTCATGTGGGCCCTTAGGGTACAGTTAGGTCCAAACATGAACTATTTCAGATGCCCAGAAGGTGGATAGTAAATAACAAGAATATACTCTTGTGTCCCAGAATGTTTTTATTCTCTTTGTCTTTCTCACAGAATTAGTGGAAATACGTAAGAGACCCCTGAGTTCAAACTATTGTGTGTCCAGTATCAAATTTATTATATGCATTAAGAGAATAAAATATTGAGGGTTTGATAATAGCACTACAGTCTTTTTCTCTTTCAGTAGATTTATAGGGGATAAAAAACAAACACTAGAATTTGTTTATGAAATACTGCCCTTATGCCCACATAATTTAATGGAAAGAACTCCAACTAAAACCCTGAAGACCTGTTTTGTGGTCAGGTTTTATGTACTAATTTCTCCCATACCTCAGTTTGCTCATGTATAAAATGAAGAGTTTAGGTCAGATAATTCTTACCTGCCAGGCGTGGTGGTACATGCCTGTAATCCCAGCACTTGGGAGGCAGGGGCAGGAGGATTGCTGTGAGTTCAAGGCCAGCCTGAGCTACATAGTGAGCTCAAGGCCAGTCTGAACTACATAGTGAGACCCTGTCTCAAAAAACAAAAAAAAAACAAAAAAACCCCTGAAAATTCTTACCTAAGTTACTTCACTCCTAAGGTTCCAGGCTTCTGTGGTACCTGGAAAAAAATGACAGAACATTAGTCCGGAATAAAAGTGTGGGCCCAAAGATAATGGGTGTTAGATCTGCTTTAGTATATTTTGTGATTTTTATTTCTTCATCTGTAAGAAATGGAGAGTAGTATCTGTCATTTGATCACTAGTGATGTGAGATTAGATATTTTCTTGCAATATCTTACATTACAATTAATTGCAAAATACTTGCAGTATTACAATTTGCAAGTAAAAAGTTCTAAAACAAATAGAAGATACTCTTGCAGGTCATTAAAACACATTAAGAAGCTAGAGTGATTACACAAATATAGAACCCATGCAAGAAAATGCAAATAGATTAGAAGAATAATGTCCAGAAATGACTTAGGTATTATACTGACATGTAATTTATTGAAGAAAAACACAAATAAGTGATACACTCACGAAGAAACACTAACCACAGAAATACGAATGAAAGCAGCAGAGATTTTGCTTAATGTAAAAGTTGAAGTATTTGATATCAAGTGTTGGTGAAAGTACAAGGAAATGAGTACCACAATACATTACTATCGAGAGAATGAACTGTATGAGCACCTGGAAAGATAATTTAGTAGCGTTAAAGCTCTAAGTATGTATATCCTATGGCCAGTAATTACTTTTTTATATCTATAGATACACCTAAGAGGATGGACAAATACATTCACTGCAGCTATATTTACAAAAGCAAAAAAATATTTGAAATGACTCACTTTTAAGTCAATAGGTAAGTTGCTATGACTCAAATCTTAAAAGTCCCCTCTAGCTCACATGAGGTAAACTATTTTTTCCCACTTTGCTCCAGTCAACATGGTGTACTGGGTTGCCATAGACCCAAAATAACTGGGCCAAGTGGCCATGAACTGAAACCTATGAAAGGAGGGGACAAAAATAGTTCAGTGCAAACTGTGAGCCAGAAGTTGATTTTCTCAGGTATTTTGTTACAGTGGCAGAAAGCTAACACAAAAACGGTTACATAAAAGATAGCTCACATGCTACAGAGTATTGTGCAATAGTTCAAAAGAAGAGGTAGATATCTGCATTGACATGGCACTATCTCTAAACATAGAGTAGAATAAAAAACTAGTTACAGAATAGTTTGAATTATTTATGCACAAATACACACTGTATATATATTCACAAATACATATTACATATTTTTGTGTGTACATACACTGATTAAGAAAATGTGAAGAAAAATGTTTTGGAAAGATACACAGTGAACTGATAATAGCAGTCACCTTTGAAAAGGGGAGTGGTGACAGGATATTTAAACTTTGTTCGTAGCACTTAACATTTTTTTTTTAGTAAGAATGTATTTCCGAGACAGTAAAGAGAGTTTTTTTCCAACAGAGAAAGGTAAGATAAATAGCTGGAACATTTTCTCTTCAATGAAACTGAAAGCTAACTTGTGTTATTTTCTTTCAGGAAATGTTATATGAGCATCCCTGCACACTGTACATGCTACAGCACCCCTAACTTATTGCACCTAGACCATCAAAGAACTCAGGATTTCAAGAGCCTTTAGCTTTTGATGTACCTAACAATGTAGCCAATTGGCTATATGATTTGATTTCTCAAGTGTTCAGAAACTATTACTCAGACTTGGCTTGAACAAAGGTAGTTTTGGGATTTAAACTCTTCAGCAATTATTTCCTCTTATTGAACTTCAAAGCATAAGATCAAGGAAGGTGGCAGTGTTTCTTCAAAGACAGGTAATTATCTTCATCCTGGTTCTGCAGTGGAGCTGCTGTTTACCTTAGCCTAGAGCAGATTAAAGAAGTCTAGAACCACGTTATAACCCTGGATTTTCTTAAATCTGTCCTTTCTCTCAGACATTAGTAATTTGAGAAAACACAGATACATGCTCAACAATGGTGGTTACTTTTAGAAACAGAAAGAAAGCAGAATGTAAATATTGTTGATGCATAGTGACAAATTTTGTCTCCTTTAAGAATCCTCAAAGTAAATAGGGAAGATATCTTGTCCCATTTTATATGCTGAGAAAATAATACACACCGCCGTCTTGATGGTGCACGCCCATAACACAGTATTAGCACACTGTGGCAGGAGGGTTGTGAGTTTGAGCAGAGCCCAGACTATTTGATGATTCAGTGGGAAGCTGTCTCGAAAAACGAACAGTAAAGATGGGCTGGGGATACAGCTCAGTGCAAAGGCCTGGAGTTTAATCCCCAGTACAGATATAAAAAAATTAGACTCAGAAAACATGGAAAATTTGACCAAAGCTATCTAGCAGCTAGAAAAGCACAAGTTAGCTTTTTTTTCTCAACTGCAAGTCTAAAACTTTTTGTACTCCACTATGATTTTTACCATCTTGAAACTAGGATCTAAAATTTGAAGACACGTGTCCAAGTTGATCTACTAAATCAGCTAATATTTCACCTAACACATGTTGAATGCTTACCAGGCATCTGGCTCCATTCCAGTCTTTCGTAATATTTTCTTAAATCTTCTCAGAACTCTGTGAGTTATTACCATCCCCGTTTACAAATAAAGGAATGGAGCAGTTTACTAATGCCACCTCACCAGGAAGTGGAGCTGTAAAAATTGGAACCTACAATTTCTGGCTCCACCAAGGGCTTTTTGTTGGGATTTTAGCAATCCCAAGGAATAGCTCTTAGTAACAGACAATGTAATCCTTGAGCAAAATTTTTCCCAAAATAGACATATGCCCTCCAGTCTTAACTGCCTTTCATGGGACACTTGTCAGGAAAATCAGTGTGGCTTGGGGTGTTTTTATATATAGCTGGGAGCCATCAGGTCATATTAACAAAACGAACCGTTTCTAAATAATGTCATGTGTGAGCCAATAAGAGATCCATTCTTTCACTTCTTCTCAGGGGGCCTCCCCACCTCCTCTGCTGGAATAAGTGTCAGGGCTCCCCTCACACAGGCCCGGAGTAATTTGTTTTAACAACATCCGAGCACTCTGAGGTAATGGTCTCACGACTTCAGTCAGCACTTTTAAGGAAGAAAGAAGCATGATTAAGTACAACACTTGCGTTTTTTTTTTCCCTTTTTTAAAGTTTAGAAATAGCTAGAAAATTGATTATCTAAACAACGAGTTAGGTTACATGTCACCATAATCCTCAGGAAGGTGGCATGAATAAAAAATATTTAATTATAGGATAAATTTGAAATGGCAGACATCTGGGAGAAAGGAAAAGAATCAGAATAGAGTTTCTTGTACTGGGGATTTGTGTAAGTCATGACGATGTTGTTTATGAGTGCTCACTGCTGTCAAGCACTTTGTATGAAGTAATTAATTCCATCCTTATAAAAATCCAACAAGGTGGGTTTGTTATTAGTTCTATCGTACAAAGGAAGAAACTGAGGCTAAAACTGGGCAAGTCCAGAAATCAAACCCCAATCTACCTTTGTCTTTAAAAATCAGTGTTCCTTCCTATGCTGGCTCCACACTTGCGGGTTTCCAAGTGGTGAGGAAGACAAATTCAAGCTGTAAATTTAGGATAGTTTTTCATTCATACATAAGAGGCTTCTGAATTCTCTTCGGTCTTCAATCTGAAACATAAATTCTCAGGAGCTCAGTCACAATCATGGTCAAATGAAAACAATGTGTCCCAAAGGTAACAAGCAGGCCTTCACCTTGATTATTTGGAGGAAGGGTATTGATCTCAGGGGGTACCTGTGACAAATTATGACACAGTTTTTTAAAAACCAAAAGATGTGAAGAGTAGAAGAGAAACACCTCACCCACATCTCGCCTTGGGAAACAAAACTCAACAAACCCAGTTTAAGTCTTCAGTGTGCCTCACCCTGATTTCATCTCTCTCTTTTACAGAGATTACTTCTGTCCCAAATCTGAAGTTGTCCTTGCCTTGACATGCTCTAGAGCAGTGATGGCGAGCCTTTTAGAGGCCGAGTGCCCTAACTGCAACCCAAAACCCACTTATTTATCGTGAAGTGCCCACACTGCAATAAAACCTGGGTATTCAACGCTACTTGGCTGTGGCACGCGTGACATCAGTTCACCACCTCGGCTCTAGACCTTCTGCACGTTTGTATACTTACAGAATAGATTACTTCATTTTGTATGTTTTAAATTTATATAAATGGACTCACTTATGTATTTTTCTGAAATTTGTGTTTTGTTCCTCATTTTATCTACATTATTCATCCATGTTGATGTGTGTAGCTGTAGCTAAATTGTATAGAATTTGTTTAGACATTCTACAGTGGATGGATATTCCCCACATTTTAATCTGACAAAAATGCTACTAATCTTTTATGTATCTCATTATATACATAAAGATTTCTTCAGGACAAGCCTCAAAGTTGTTAGGAAAAAAACTTCATTTTAATAAAGATGACCATATTCTCCTAATTTCTAATTTTAACTGGTTGTGTCAATAATTTTACTTTTTTCATGTCTTCTCCAATACCTGATACTGTTAAACTTTTTACCTTTTATTTATCTGAAGAACTGAAAGAGTATCTCAAAATTTTATATTGCATATCTTTGATGACTGGTGATGTTGAGTGGCTTTTCACATGGTCATAAGCCATTTTTTTCTGTTTTTATCTCTATGTTTTTATTAGATTACTGTTTTTTCCATTGATTTATAGATATTCTTTATATATTCTGGATATAATCATTTTGTTTGTGTTTTACATGCAAAAAACTCCTATTTGTGTCAAAACTAATTAAAATTTTATAATTTTGTCCCATCATACTTACTTTTCAAGAACATTAGAATGGACTTTCTGTAAAGACTACTGCACTTTAAAACTATCATTGTTCCTGATATTTGCAGTAATGTATCCATAGAGGTCTCTACTTTAGTAGATATATTTGAACTTCCATGTAATTTCCTTTAGGTCAAAATAATCTTTATGTGATCAGCTTAGAAGATTTGTATGTGAATAATTTGGATATGATTTTATGTGACATTTTCCTCTTGCCCCAGGAGATAAAAGAAGTAGTGTGTTCTACGAAGCAATTACATTTATTACCTTTTTTTGTTTGTTGGTTTCAGGGTTGGAGATTGAAATTGGAGTCTCAGGCATGCTAGCTAAGCATGCTATCACTTAACTACAGCTTTAGCCCAGAATTTTATTATCTTTTAAAAAACTGACCAGTTGAAAACTAGAAAAATACTAAATATGTTTATGGGAGAGAGTTCCCCTCAACGTGAAGATCAAGATTCAAGTTGCTGTCTAATTTACAAGGGTGGCACATCTTAGTTCTTGGTCACCTAGTCCTGACAACCATGTAGCCCATGTGAATCATTTATCCTAATTTATACTGCCTCAGGAGTCAGTGTAGCGCAGCATAGTGGTTCAGATTTTGAGGTCGAAAGAGCTCTATCATTTTCCAGTGAGGCTTTTTAAGAAAACAATTTAAAATGTCTGAACTCTAGTTTCTACATCTGAAAACATGACCAATATTACCTTTGTCAAGGCCTTTCTTTGGAGATTAAATATGATCCCATCTGCACAGTACCTGTGTATTCAATTAAGGATAGTCACAATACGTGGTCCTAAATGACAGCCTTGTCCAATTAGGAAAAAAAGCTTTTAAAATGTGATAGCTTCTTTAAGAAAACATGCCTCTTTTTCTTCTCTTTAGAGGCACTTGTTGAAGACTAAAGATTTCTCTGGAAAAGATACAGGTCTGTGAAAGTTCTGAAAATTAGCTCCTCCTTTCTCAGCCCTAAATGGAATTGTTGGTTTTACTGGGTAGCTCAGTCACACAAGAACCCAGTGTATTAGGCTGTGTCTTGACGGCCAATAGAACCTGAAAATATAACCTGCCCCCACTGGGATGATAGAGGGCTAACCCATGTTGCCCCTGGCAGAACATTTTGTTTGGCCACAATGTTTTTCGAAGTTGCAGAACACTCTAGTTGTTCTGTTGTATACAGTATGCTTATTTTTTGGTGTTACCCTGCACTCTATTAAGCTTATTTGTTTGCCAATAGACACTTCCAGCACATGCACACGAACACACCCAATATGTACACTAATGCTTAAATTGAGCTAACAGACTATAAACAGAAAGCTACTCTTTGTAAGATAATAGAGACTGGTTTAAATTCTTTTTGCCAGCTGTGATCTGTTGATGTCTCCCAAATACACCAATTTGCTTAGAATTTCATAAATACTTTATCTAGTTTTCCTAACAGGAATTCAGCCCCTTTTAACATGAGGGAATTTTAGTATTTTTGAAGCATCTATCTTAAACTGAGAAACCTAAATGTGGTGAAATATATATCTGAAAAGGCTAAAAGTGGGTAAAGAGTACCAGAAATCTTAGCTTGGAGTCCCAGGACTACACATTTTGTCATGTGTGGGACTTGAAACAGTCACTGAATCCCCCTGAGCCTCAGTTTACCTATTCTGTAAAGTAGGTTTTCTAAAAGAAATAAGAAACCAGAGAGTAAGGCTTTGGGCTGCTGGAGGATAGACCAAAGCGAAATTCCAAACAGCATTGTTTCCAAGATGTACCTTGTGCTTTTTTAGACTCTTTCTCTTGGTTGGGAAATGAAAATCTACATCTTTTTGTGCTTCTCAGTCTAACATTCCGAGAGGGGTAAGGAAGGGTTCTGGCAGAAGCCCTCTGATGTTACATGTCCTTGTTTAAGTCTCACAGGGAGGGGACAGTGGACAAACCTTCACGCTCTGAAGGTCATCTCACAGTCACTCGGGTCAGTGGCGAGGGCAGTGGGCAGCAGCAGCAGCAGCAGCAGTAGCAACTCCTTGACCTCGTTTCCCCTCCCCTGGGCCGCCTGTAAACAAACGGTTTGGGGGAAGTGTGAGGCCTGCACAGTTCCAGGGCTTGTGCAGCTTCCTGCTCACAGGACTGTTCTCAAAGGCAGCTTGAGACTGGCAGGAGTCAAAGCAGACAGGGCCTGCCTTTGGCTCACTAATCCCGAGTAATTGCCGACTTTCTCCTGGAGGGCGAGAGTGGGGCAGGAAAATAGCCTGCTAAATATTTACCTCTCAGAGACCACGAGAATCTCTTGGCAGGAAGGTTTCATCTTTCAGGGGCGGGGCCTGTCCTGGGCATGGAAACCGATGCTTTGGGGAAGATGGGCAAATCCGGACTCAGAAAGGAGCAAGAACGCTGTATTCAGAGAGCGCCAGTTATCCTGGGCAGAGTTACTTTTAAGGGGAGAATCTGAGCTTCAGATTTCTGCTGGGAAGGAAAATAATGCTCCTGAGCAATGGGTATGATGAGAAATGTGTCTCCGAGAATAATTTACGTGGACTCAAGCTTTTCCAAGCATACTGTGTTTCATTCAGTCTTTCTGTTGGGGTCACTGTACATCCTGAGGGGCCACAGGACCCATCTGAAGAAGCACGTTCCTCCAGCCTTGCTCTTCTTGCTTAGGATTGCTTTGGTTATTCTGGGTGTTCTGTGTTTCCGTATGAATTTTAGGGTTGGTTTTTCTAGTTCTTTGAAGAATGTCATTGATTTTTAAAATTTTAAAGTTTTGATTAGTAGGTGTTTACAGTACATAATGAACTACATTCATTGTGGGAAGTCGGTACATATACATAACACATCCTAATTCTTTTTTCACATCCCCTTTCCCTCCCTCCATTTCATGGTACCTCTCCCCCTTGCGAAAGGTCTAACTCTCTGTTTCCTATTATTTTTTATTTTGTCCTTTAAGTTTTTTATTTTGGGTTTCTCATATCAGAGAAATCATGCAATATTTAAGCTTCTGTGTCCGATTTATTTCATTTAACATTATGGTCTCAAGGTGCATCCATTTTCCTACAAATGACTCAAGTTTATCCTTCTTTATAGCAGAGTAGTATTCCATTGTGTATAAATTCCACATTTTCTTTATCCATTCATCTTTTGATGGACATATAGGCTGTTTCCAAGATTTGGTTTTTATGAGGTGTGCTGCTATAAACACGGGTGTGCATGTATCACTGTAATATGGTGACTTTAATTCTTTCAAGAAGGTACCTAGAAGGGGAATAGTTGGGTAGAATGTAGTTTTTATTTTTAGTTTTTTTGAGGAATTGTCACACTAATTTCCAGGGGTTACATTAAGTATATTGAACAGAAGTGGTGACTGTAAACACCACTTTTCTTGTTCCTGATTTTAGAGGAAATGCTTTCAGTTTCTACCCTTTAGTATGATGTTGGTTGTGAGTTAGCCTTTATTATATCGAGGCAAGATCTTTCTGTCCCTGAGTTCTTCAGGGATTTTATCATGAGATTTGTTAAAGGCTTTTTCTGCATCTGTTAAGGTAATCATGTGATTTTATTCTTTATTCCATTTATTTGGTATGTTAGGTTTATTGATTTACATATGTTGAACCATCCTTGCATTCCTGGGATGAAACCAATTTGATCACAATTTAAGATATTTTATTATGTTATAGAATTCTGTTTGCAAAAAGTTTTTTGATGATTCATTGAGGATACTGGTGTATAGTTTTCATTTTTTGTTGAGTCTTTATCCAGTTTTGCTATCAGTGTGACTGAATTAAATACATAGAAAAAAAACTGGCCTATACTGGTCTAAAACAGAAACATTGACCAGTGGAATAAAGGACATAGAAACAAATCCATACAGTTGCAGTCATCCGATTTTTGACAAAGCTGCCCAAAACGTAACACTGGAGAAAAGACCCTCTTTAATGAACATTGCTGGGAAAACTGGATGTCAGTATGTAGAAGGTTGACACTAGATCTCTGCCTTGCCCTGTAGAAAAATGAATGCAAAAGTAATCAAGGGTAAGAAGGTAATGGGGGAATTATCAATGTTTTATATATATATATGCACGCACATACACGCACAGTGGTACCTCAGTTCATGAACTTAATTCCACAATTCTGGTTGTAAACCAGAATTGAATCAAATTTAATTGTTAGATTCAATGTTGACCTTATGGGGAAATTTGATACAGTTCTCATCCAGTTCAGTTTGCAACCAGAATCAAGGAGAGAATTGAGTTTGTGAACCAAGGTACAAAAATACATATATCAGATGAAACCCACTATTCCATATAAGTAATATGTACTAAAATAGCCCATTCCTTTGGCTTCAGATAATGCTGCTTTTAGCAATAGTTACTACACTTGCAGTATCTTGTTTAATGTGTGTCTGTTTGTTGAGACAATGCTTTCTTTGTGCAGATTTTTCTTTCTCTTACAAAGGTAGCTTTCCCTCTGAGCCCCCTGCCTCACCACTAGGCAGTTTTCTGCTGTAGATACAGGAAGCAAATTACTGTAGAGAATGGCTTTTTTTTTGGCTTTTATGTCTCCAAGGACTGAGCTCCTTGGGAGAAATACACTAGGGAAATGGCAGAAAGCATGTCCTTTGAGAAGAGCAACTCCAAAGATTGGAGGGAATTGGAAATCTGTGTGGAGAATGACAAAATGTGCTCCTTGCACCATGAAGAGACTCGGTGAGGGGACAGTACTGAGAAAAGCTGTTCTTAAGGAGTCTGGACACTTGCGCAGGGCTCTTGCCCTAGGTATGATTTTCCTGCCCACACACAGCAGGGGCTCACCGGGACACCAGAAACAGTGTTATCTAGACAATGAGTACATCTCAGCATAAGGATGGACTGAGGCAAGTGACTCTTCCATCTACTTCCAAGAACCATGTTGAGCTGCTAGACTATAGATGGAGCCTGAAGAGAAGTCTATTCCCTTCCAATTCTAGCAAGGAGCTAAAGCTCTCTGAAAAAGCTGCATCTATTTTAAAGATCCTGCAGACTCTGATCTTGGCTAGTAGAACATCATGACTGTGGAGAGATGGAATGTTGCAAGTTGAGAGCCAATATTATCTTTGATTTAGGATCTTTAGTAACCATTTACTTTCAACCTCTATATGTGACCTAATATTCTTTTGACTATTAGGTAAAACTCCTGGAATGCATTGCTAAAGTTAGCAGATATCGAGCCTCTACCAACACCGATGCTAAGAATGCTTTGAAGTAACACCTGATACCTATGGAACATATTTTCCCACTTTACTATAGCCTGTCTACCCAATCCCCCCACTAATGTAATTGGTTAATAAGCTAATTTTTAGCTTTCTTTTATTCTGTGACTGTAGAAGTGAATGTGACCTCATACCTGGTGGACCACATTATTCAGGGCACCCCGAATCTGTTTTCCTGGCCTTGGTCACTTCTATTTTTCTCAGAATAAACTGTCTCTTATATTCTTTAGAGTACGAGCTATGTTTTGCCTTGATAACAGTAATAATGGAGGTTGAATTCTTCTACAACCTTAGAAGGGAGGAGTCCTGTTGGACAGGAAAAATTTTCTTCTACTTTCATGGGTTTAGCACTTAAAGGCCTGCAATTTATACTGACAAAAAGGTATGTCATAAACGTGAGATAAGATTAATAATATCAGCAAGAATGAAAATGGAGAAAGGGATTTAGAGGAGGATGGAGGGAGGTAGGAGGGAAGGGGATTAAAAAGAATTAAACTGCATTATGTACATGTACCCACTACCCAAGATAATTATAAATTGCATGTGCTACAAACATGTACTAATGAAGAACTCTAAAAAAGTGAAACATAACGTTGATGAAGAACTCTAAAAAAGAGAGACATGTTGTTTTTGTATATATGCAGGAGTTCACAGAAAAATATAGCTCAATGAGGTGTTAGAATTTGGGGCCCTTAGACCATTTTACTGGGGAAAGGAAGGGAGAGAAAGAGCACTTGTGGGAAAGCAAATGACCTTTGGGAAAGGGAAGAGGGTCCTTAGGAGAGTAGGTGGGAGACACCAAGAGTTTTGTGGCTATGCCTATTGAGGGGATTTTTTATCCTGGTGCCACTCTATTTGCTGGCGATAGGAATCAATCTTCCCCAGCTACAAAACTTCCAGGGAGAGAATTTATGATGATTGAATTGTTTTAGGCAGATAAAGAAAGCTCAGAAAAACCTTCACTAGTGGTATATTCTGGATTCTTTCAGGCTCAAACTTGGATTTAATTTGAAGTAAGGAAACAAATGTCATGCTTCTTTCACATCTGAGTTTATGGGGGCAAACTTCACATAGGTGACAAAGGCAAATGACCCTGAGATATATAAAATACATTCACTTATGGTCAACTATTAACAATCTAATGCAGATTTTTTTCATCAATAGGACAAATGAGGGCAAATTGTGAAACTTTTGGAAGAAATAGCAAGAGTTGAAGGCTCACTGGGAGAGCAGCTAAAAGCATCAGACCTTTTGCATGGGACTCTGGTATACAACCCTCTCTGCCCATCCACCAGTCTCCTTTCCCCCATGAGTTTATTTTGCTTGAAAACTAAACAACCGTGAGCATCTGGGTAGAAAATATTGATGAGTGCTTAGAAATTCCTGTGTGTACACCTAGCCTTTCTCTGAACCTTCAGAAGACTGTCCTTTGAAACAGGCCTTGCATGATTTGGTAATAACTTAAGATAAATTATTATTTCTTTGTGATTTCCTTTTCCTTAAAAATAGTTACGGCCCTTCTACAGCTCTACCGGTGTGTGGGTGTCCTGGATTTTTGATGGTCTCTAAATGTAATAGTCTCTTTCCTCCCTTTGCTAATTTGAACATCTCTGCATCTCCCTAACTATGAGCAAAAAGAGAACTATGTTGCAATATACTATTTACGGAAACTCTGCCAAGGATGACAGGGGATAAAGTTTTCCTTATGCACTCTACTTTCAAAACATTGTTAAATATCTCTGTTCCCCCAAGTTCTCATTTCAGCTGCGCAGCCATGGGGTGTTCCCCTTTTTACTTTTTCCAAGAATGGTCCAATTTTTCTCTGTTTTGCTGAGTAATTCACTTTGTCTTCTGTGCTTACAATCTTTAGGTGCTTAACAAAGCAAAAAGTACTCTCCCACCCTGCAGAAGGAAGTGTACCAACTATTTACAGTATTAATGCTTGAAAATGGACTTGAGTTTCATACTGTCCTCTACCTTCATCTCGTCCTCACTATGTAGTTGATTATAGTGTATTTTCCATATATGTAGAACAATTCTTTTAAAAGAATGCTGGTAAATATAAGTTTCCCTGTCTGATTCCATAATACTGTTGCTGATTATCAGGACCATTCAGTGCTAGCAGATTCTAGGGTGCCAGGACATTAGAAAGTTCAGAAACCAAGCATCTCAGAGAAAATGCTCCTGTCCTGAGGGTGACTGGAATCTGCTGATTTTCTTAGATTCTGAGATGCTTGACTGCTGCCCACTGAGATAACCTGAAACATAAGAGAGTAAGATTAAGGTAGTTCTGACATAGTTGTGTTTTGGCTGTTACTGCTGCATAACAAATTATCCCAAAACCTTAGTGGCTTAAAACAACAATTTTATTTTGCTCATGATTTTTGGAGTCATGAGTTTGGAAAAGTTCAGCTGGATGGTCCTGGTTTGAATCTCTGAAGCAACGAAGTCAGGTGTCATCGGGGCCACTGTCACCTGAAGGGCTGACTCAGCCAGATGTTCCAGATGACTCACAGGAGTCGTTGGTACTGACTGCTGGGAATGACATTGAATGTAATACCTACTTATAGCCTTTCTGTGGAGTTCAGCTTCCTGATTGCATGGCAACCTCAGGGAAGTTAGACTTCTTACATGGCATCTTTGAGCTCCTAATGTCAACAGCCCAAAAATCACATTGCTTTTTATGACCCAGTCTTAGAGGTCGCGCAGCATTGCTTTTGGCACATTCTGCTGGTAAAAGCAACCACGTGGCCTGCCCAAATTCAAACCAAGTGGAGTTAGACTCTGTTCTTGATGGAGGAGTGGCAAGATCATATAGAAATTTGGAAAATATTGTTGTGGCCATTTTGGGAAAGGCAGTCTGTATTAGTCAAATGGTCACTAGAGGCAATGGTTTGCAAGAGAGCAACTTTAATACAGGACAAGTACAAGTTGTAACATTCACACACACACACACACACACACACACACACACACACACGCGCGCACACACAAGCCGAGTGCAGGAAGAGTGCAGAACTTGTCTATGCACTGGTGATCTGAAAGATCCAATCAAGGGGTGGGAGCCCACAGCGATGTCTCATGTACATCTGTGTATGCACTAAAAGGCTGAAGAAATCTATACTGGAACCAGGATATGATTCTCACAGCAGAGATGAAGACCAGAGCTCACCAAAGTGAACAACAGCATCCCTGACGACAGCAAGGCCCTGAGCTCCTTCTGTGATGAGAACAGCTGAGTTCCCTTCTGGAGAACCAGCCACAGCAGAGCTTCTCCTGGGAAACATCCAGCCCCATCTTCTGCTCCTGTTCTCCTTTATGTTGTGTTGCCAACAATCATCACATGGATCCTCTACACCCAGAATCACACCAACTCAGTCCAGCTGGGCGTTCCTGCGCAGGTTGACCATAGCAGTCTACCACATAGTCTCTCCAATTGTGTGAAGAGAATCAACCATGCTGCCTGTGTAGCTACCATGTGAATGAACAAAAATGCAGTGTGGAATTGTATTATTAATGTCCTTCTGAAGAGCCTATTCCACAGCCACCATTTCCTACTAAATCATTTATCATTGCTCCATAGAAATTTCACTTGAGATGTGGCTGGAATTCCTATGACTGTCAGTAGAAAAATAGTGCGTGGTAGTCTGAAGGTATGCAACAGACTCTTTCCTGATATTTAAGTCCATAATTTTATACAGAAATCAGAGTAATTTTGTTTCGGCTAAAGTGACTGATTAGATTTCATCATATCTGGGCATAGACCATCTATTCTGCTAGTTTGGCTTACAGAGGACCAAGGTAATATTACATCTTCAGTCTATGAAAACTTACATTGTACTTGATACTCTATAATATCTTTCTCCAGCTACCTGTTACCAAGTCCACAAAATGTCATGTGCACAAATGAGACTGAACTACCTATGCCAGGAGAATAGTTTAGACTCAACTCTGTAAAGTTTCCTGCTAGACTTATTTCATGCCACGAAGGTGTATAGAGTGTCCTCACTAGTTTATCCACTGAAAAACCTTTCAGGAATCATCGATTATTATGTAGACTCTGTGATTTTGGTACATTAAGTGACAAAGTGTGTATGTGTGTATGTTTTATTGTATTTTATTTTTTTGTGGTGCCGGGGATCGAACGCAGGGTCTTGTGCTTGCAAGGCAAGCACTCTAATCACTGAGCTAAATCCCCAGCCCTGTGTGTATGTTTTAATACATAGTGCTGATGAAAAAATTGTTCTGATGGAGACATTTAAAGCTTTTCTCTTCTGTCATGTTCAGGTTTCTGCACGACAAGGTCAACAGTGTTTAGTATTGGAGCATTACTTTTTCCTAAAAGAAAACATATTTCCAAAGTACACTGAGCAAACTGTTTATATTTCTGCATAACTGAGGATTTCAACTTCATTTAATGGGCTCTTTGGGCTCAGCATAATGGGAAAATAATAACAGGATACCATATCTGGCAGAGCTATGTGCAGTCTTGCAAAGCAAACCTCTGATAAAGCTGTGATCCTTTTTTTGGCTTAACCATGATTAGACTGGAGACTCTGTGGGAAAAAAGGACATTCACATAACACGGATGATAAATTTATTATACACATATTCACTAGGGAACTATCAGAAGAGATGTTAGTCCCTTTGATAACTGCCTTATTTCAGTGACCCTTTAAAGCTGACGAGACTACCTCTGAAATATTTATAATTTTCGTCTTACTTCTCTGAGCATGCAATTCATGTAGTCGGCAGGACAACAAGGCAGGAAGTAATATATTTTCTATGTCATCCAGGACTGTGGATTAAGAATTCAAACCCACAACCAAATCATGAGTCTACAGACAGACTCTAATAATTTGTCTGTGGCTTTGAATTCAGCCTGACTCAGTGTCATGTCCAAGAACTGAACAACCCAAGAAGGGTGAACAGGCATTGTTTTGTTTAGTCCATAGTTTTGACTCCAAACTGTGAGGCTTCATAGTATACTTTTTAAAACGGTGGCACTCTTCCAGTCCACAAGATAAAGAAGGTTTGAGTGAATTTAGAAAGTGATTTATGCAAGTTATAGAAAACTCAACTAAGATACTGTATCATTTGGGATGCAATTGGGATGACCTAGTCCATGCCAGGTTTTCCAATAGAAATAATTTAGTACAGGGCCTTAGGTGCTCAGGGGGCTAGAACAGCTGAGAAGGCGCACAGGCCTTCTTAAAGATTGGCAGTTTGGAGATTAGTAACAGCAGGAAGCCACTACCACCTACAACACTGAAAAGACAACTGAAGGAGATAGTGTTTATCAAAACTCAGTAGAAAGAGCCACCTGGATCTAGAAGATGTGTAAGTTGGCTGCCGGGTGGGAGCTGGGAACATGGAAAAAGGCCTGGCTAGGATTATGGAAGAGACAACTAATACTGAAAACTCTGCCTGAACTACAGGAAAAGGGGACAAACTTCCATGAAGTCTCCTTTCCCTGCTCTTGCTAGTGCTTCTACTGATGACCTAGCTAAAGTCAGTTGGCTGCAGAGTTTGGAAACATAATTTGCAGGCAAGAGTGTGACAGACTCTGGAAACAGACAGATGAATTACTATTACAATAGATTAAATAAAGCAGAATTATTTTTCTTACTTAATAAGAGATTTGGAGGTAGACACTTGATAGTGTTGGTTTCATGTCTGTGTTAGATTTCTGTTACTGTAACAAAATACCTGAGGTAATCAATATAGAAAGAGTAAAGGTTTATTTGGGTTCATAGGTTTGAAGGGATCAGTCCGTGTTTGGTTGGCTGACTACATTTAAACCTTTGGTGAGTCAGTCCTGAATATCAAGATGAAGGCATGTATCAGAGGAAGCTGCTTACCTCATGGCCACCAATAAGTGAAAAGAGGGAGAGGAATTCCCTTTATAGACATACTCCCAGAGGCCTAACTTCCTAACTCATCCCACTAGGCTCCATTTTCTAAAGATCTAACCACTTTTTTCCAATAATGCTGAGGCTTCAACACATGGCCTTCAGGGGGCTTTCAAGATCCAGACTGCAGTGGTGCATGAGGTAAAGACAGAGAAGTGTAGAATTCTCTGGCATTCTCTCAGGTACCTGATGACCAGAGGGCACTGGGATTTGTATCTACACCGCAGACAGGAGGAAGAAGAAAGGACCATGTCAATCATTTGTGTCTTCATTTACCAGAAGGATTAATTTTATTTTTCAGATATGCCTGGTTGACTTCCATTTAATTCAACCTACTATGCACTAGGTGCCGTACTGGAGAGTTGAGATACACCAGTTCACAAAGCCAGCAAAGGTCCTTAACTCTTGTGGAGCTTATATTTAGTAAGGACATATGATCATAAAAAGTTAATAGGTGCTAGGTAAGTGCTATGGGTAAAACAGAGCAAAGTAAAGGGGATCAGGGTCCCCTTAAAGGGTGAGGGTGTTTTCAACTTTACATATGATGTTCAATGCAGAGATCTTTGATATTGAAGTCACACGTGATTTTTACCTACGTGGTTCTATTTCTTCCAGAAAAAAGTCAGTCTAGACCTTCATAGTTGGGAACCATCCTACTTTCCCTGTATCTAGGTCAGTCATGAGAGGTTTTTTTTTGCCTCAAAGTTCTTTCAAAGAGTAATAATTCTCTGTTTTTTAAAAGCCAGGATTTGTATACTTATTCTATTCCAGATTGCCAAAGAGAGCATATTGAACAGCTAAATCATTCAGAATTTTAAAAATTTCTTATACGACCAATTCTGAGGTTCAATTAATTTCTATTGACATTAGCAGAACATTCCTGAATTAGAGTTTTTAAAATAGATATGCTGGTATGAAATAGCAATATAACTGAAAACTTTCTAGCCACTGGCTTCACATTCACTTTAACCACGTAAGTCTTCTAATTTAAAATTGTAATCTTCTGAGTACTGTATATTCTCTCCCCCTACCCCCATCCCCAAGAAGGTGGTACTATATAAAGACAATTGCTTTATTGCAAAACGTAAGAATTGCTTATTCCCCTCTCCCCGAATATCTATCCTTTACCTCTTATACAACTCTGGCTTTCATTGACTCCAGCTGTTCCAGCACACTCTGTCCTACCCAGTAGCAACTGCACATCCAGTGTGAGGTCCACAGACCTACATTCCTTGTTTTATCCTGAGGAAGTAACCAGATGAACATTTTGAATTTTCAGCCAGGTATCTTGGGCTTCTGGGTTCTTGTTCTTTTTTGAAAAGAAGAAGAATTCTCACTTAAATTCAAAGACAAAGTACTACCCCAATTCAATTTGTCCTCTGCTTAGAGAGAATATCTAATTTCTACAACTACTTTCTGCCTTTTCTAGGCTCTCTGATTAGAAATATTCTTCTGTTTATGAACTTAGTAATAAATCAGGAATATGCTTGTGTTTTAAATAATCTGTGATTTATGTTTGCACATAAACAGCAGATAATTCAGTTCTGCTTTATTGTTTTGGTGCTGGACAATTATTTTTTAAATTGAACTGCTCTTCGAGTCTTCCATTTTTGATGATGATGATCAGAAAAGGCATTGCTATTTCCATAGGTCATAGAGAAGATAGCTGAGGAATTCTTTGGCAAGCTTGTGAGTGCTTTTTACGGTATTTAATTTTGAAATATACGTGAGTCATTGCCAGATCATTGCTACGAGACTGCAATAACCTCAAAGCATTTTTATATAACTAAAATGGAATAGGGAAAAAAGAGGGGGACATAAATCAGCAGTGTCCACACGTGGAACTATGTAGGGGAATACTGCTACAGCTTTAATCCCTTTTGGAATGTATGGAACTTAATGGAATGTGGGGCATTTTTGTTGGTGCCTGTGTATCATTAACATACAGATACCACCTGACTGAGACCAGAGTTTGTTCCAATATTTACTATCATGGCAACCATTCATCTTGTGAAATAATAGGCAGAGTGAAACCATTAGTTATCCAATGCAAAGAATAAACAGTTGAACAAAGGTTTATTGGCAGACTTAAATACTTATTAGATGCAGAGATGAATAATCACAATTCCTACTCTGAAGAAATTTATAATCCAGTCCAAGGTGAACATGATTCTTTTTTCCTTTCGAGCCTAGATGCTCAGTGGACACATTTCTACACAGACTTCTTGGCAACCTTTACCAAACTACTGGTGTTGGTGTGAGATACTGCCACTACTAACAAAATAATGCTGTTACTGGCAAAAGCTAACAATGATGGGGCCTAACTCTGTAGCAAAATTGCTGGGCCCCTTCCCCGTATTACCTCATGCATTAAAACTAGGATTGGAACCCTGGCAGTCTGACACTATTTAATATTGCCTCATATATTCCATCACCGATTAAAACCTTCAACTTTTTAAATCGAAACCTTAAATTCCTCTTAAAATGATCTTTTCTTTAAATCAAGGAGTCCAACCCCTTCACTGTATTTAGTTTGCATTTTTCTAAACTTGTAATCCTGTTAGATATTCTTCTTTTTCATTCATTCCAGTATGACTGAGCAGTCCTCGGCTCTGAGAACTGAGCTAGATACTGGAAATAGCAGTGAATAAGACAAAGAAGTTTCCACCCCCATGGACCTGACATGCTGAACCTTTCTGAATTGGCATCCTGGTCTTTACTCAAAAACTCTGTCTGGAGACTGTGAATTAAAGAGAAGGCCTGATTTGAGGGGCATTGTCTTTGGAGACTCAAGAGCCAGTGGGATTGTTGCCCTACTACAACATCACAGTGCAGGGGATCCAATCTAAAAGAGAAGCTGACTTAGTTATGACTGCGGCTTTAGAATGATGAGATCAGAGAAGAACAGCAGATCAGGTCACTATGATGTAGTAAAGGCTGGTGTGAAACTTCAAGACAAGGCCAAGGGAGAGTGTTAGAAGCACACACCAACATGTTCCTCAGTCCGAAAGTAGGAGAATTAGTTCACAACTATGTTTGTAGACCCAAGCCGATGCTAAGATTCATGGAGTCACTGTGAGCTTCAGTGAGACAGGAAGGACATTCTCTAGGCAGGCAGGGGAAAATAGAGTATCTAGGGCTGGGGATTTAGCTCAGTGGTTAGAGTGTTTGCCTAGCAAGCACAAGGCCCTGAGTTTGATCCCCAGCACACACACACACACACACACACACACACACACACACACACACACACAAAAGTATCAAATACAGTGGAGTTAGCCACGTAAAATTGGTTCTTAGGCAGGCAACCAAGATCTCTAAGGGAAAAAGTAATAGATTATATTTCTGGAGAACAAGGTAAAAATCCAGTTAACTTTTGTGATTCAGGTCCCTGGATGAAAATGCAATGTAAGTTTAGTAAAGTTCAATCAAAAACATGTGTACAATGAAAATGCACCTAAGTTTATAAGCTCCTAGACTCATATGTGTGAAAATAAGAGGTCTGAAAGACAAGTGTCCAAAAGGACCAGAAGGGCTTGAGAACCAAAAGAAACAGCTTTTCCTGAGCTGGGGTTACAGCTTCCTGACAGTGTGAAGGCCGAATGACTCAGAAGTAAAAACAGGGTGCAGTGGGCACTGAGAGATGAGATAGCACCAGATTAGAGGTATCCGGTATGCAAAAGGCTGCAATATTGCTGTGTGATGACAGAGACCAAGGCAGAAACGTAAGAGACCAGTGAGGGCTCCTGGTGAGAACGATGTTGGAGGGCAGTCACTGGCTCCTTTATCCCCTGTGGAGGGCCTTGCTCCTGAGTCAGGTGAGGTGAGGTGACGACAGAACACTGTGTCCAGACTGCTTTGGAAAGGAGTGAGGGATTTACTGGCACCACTCAAAGACTAGGCCCACCGATCAGCTTGTTTCTTTTTGTGGTAACTCTCCTTCAGAATCTTTCCTCCCATCTTAATCCTGAGCCCCTCAAGGGAAGAACAGGATTGTCAAAAAGATTGAACAGATATTTAGTTAGGGTTTATTGTAAACCACATTACTCACCACCACCCTTCTGTCCGAGGTCAAGGTTGTCCTCCAAACATGGAGCAACACTTTGCGGATTCAGAATCAAAGGTTGGCAGGGCCCAAGAGAAGGGAAGCAAGTCTGTAACATACATGGTTTTCTATTGTGAAGTGTATTACAATGGCCAAGATTCTACAGAAATGAAAATCCTCTTTACCATACATAGCATGTCCAAATTAATAATGACGATAGTGACATTAGCCATGGTCTGCAGTGTTTGACGAAGATAATCTGCTGCAGAGGGAACTTAGGTAATGATCCCAGGCTCTGCACCCAGGGAGCTGTATTTGGTAAGGGAACACACAGTGTTTGGTGGGCTCAGGGAAACCTACATGGGACAGGGGAGGGGTGAGGCCAGAGGAAGGACTAACAGTACCCATGTCAGTGCAAAGGAATGTCAGCCAATGGCTGTGAGGGAGGTCAGGCTACTAGCAAAATCCTCTTCGTCTCCCTGTCCTTCCCACCCTAAAGAAGACGACATTCGGCCACGGTTAACAGGCTCTGGGATGAATTCTTTTAAAGAATCAGTAGAAGGAGTTGAGATATGAACCTACCGCAGCACCATCTAATGGAAACATCTATGGCTGATGCAAAGAAAAAAACAAAGTGAGGTCCACATCTGCAACCATGGGGAACAGACTGAGAATGGTTGAGTCTGCAGAATGCAAATAATTGTTATGGTGACATTGAACCTAGAAAATGCAGTTCATCTTTTAAGGCAGTTCCCTTCTGTACTGCATGTTTATGCCTGCTGCTGAGTTCACATTATATAAGAAAATAAAACTACATTGAGCATCTACCATGAGTCAGACACTGTGTTCTTTCATTACTTCTCACAGCTCTGTGAAGTATGGTTTTATTTTTCAAATGGGAGACTGTGTCTCAAAGAATCTTGGGAAAATATCTCAAGCAGATTGTTCAAGTTCACAGAGCTAATAAGCGGGCATCCTCTGTGGCTTCAGCCATATTATGTTCAAATCCTTGAACTTGTTCTAGTTTCTTTAATCACTGAACCATTGAACTTGCTGTTCCTTCCTCCAACGTCATCACCCCACCCACACCCACAGACCACTTCTACTTGTCCTTTGCATCAGGGCTTAGCTCTCAGTTCCTCCAGAAGTCCTTCCTGCCCCACCTCTCCATCCCCAGCTTGGGTTAGCTACCCTCCTACACGCTTCCATTTCGCCATCCCAGTATTTATCATCTTTTACTGACCCTGCCTGCTCACTGGGCCCTGTCTCTCATCAGTCTGCAGTCTCCCTGAGGCTCAGACCTTGTGAATCTTCCATAACTGTGTCTCCAGTAGGGACCAGAGTGCCTGGCTCACAGTAGGGGTTCCATAAAACTTTTCTGAGTGAAGACTGAGGTTCAGTTTTTTGAATGGGGAAGAAATCAAAGTCAGGGATACATTACGGACCACAGTGACTGGGGACAGGACCAAGATGGCCGAGTTGGACTGTCTTCAATTTTTCCCCCTGGGGCTCTTTCTTCTGGGTCAGAGAAAGCCTGGGGGTGGGGTGGGGGACTTGGGAGAGGTCGCATGTGACTGCCCAGGAAGCTGGGGTACGGCCTGGTTCTAGAAGGCAGAGGCAGAGACACTGATACCAATTCTGTAGCAAACCAGGGAGGCAAAACCTGACACTGTCCTCACCTGGAGGCCTGTGGGTCTGGCTTGAGCCCTGCTTTTCATGTGTGGTGACGCAGGTGAAATGGGATTGAATATGCTACAAAGGGAGAAAGCATGGATAAGGGGGAACTGTAGCAGAACCTCCCCTCTGACCTCAAGACCCAGGTCTCAAGCCTCAGCTTCTTTTATTTTATGCTATTTTACTTATTGCAACCTCTCAGCCCTTGCACATCTGATCCCTGTCACCCAGCCCCACCCTGTTATTGGCTTTCTACTTGGCTCTCCCCTCGGGTGCTCTCTGCTTGCTTCAGCCTTGCCTCTGCAGCACCTCTTCCTGTGTCCAGGTTTCATTACAATCCTCGTGCTCTTTGGCCTCATCCACTGCCAAACACTGGGCCTGGACCTTGGCCTTTCTCTCGAGCCAGCTGTTGGCCTGGCCTTCTGCCCTCAGGCCCCTCCTGCCCCTCCTCAGACTAGTTCTTCAACAGGAGCTTCACCAACCTCCAGCTGAGATTTTTATATCAGATTTCAACACTGTGTTTTGAATTTTAACTAACATGCGCCTTAATGCATCAAGAGATTATGTGGGATGGTGAAGGCGAGCTCAGCCTTGGAGAAATCTGGGAACAGAGGAAGTCCAGTCCTCCATCGACTACACACTCATCAGCAAATATTTGCTGAGATATAATAGATGTCATTACTTGGTCCTCACAAAAATTACCTAGAATAAAAAGTACTGAAAAACAGCAATATTTAAAAATGAGTGGCCCACTGATATGCCAACTTAATTTTTTTTTCCGGTATCTTCTACTATGTCTGAAAATCTGAATACCTAGCAGATATTGCTCAGACCAGAGTGTGAAAGCCTTAAGCCAAATTGCACCACATGATGGTGATGTCCCCAGGCAAGAGACCAGTTGCCCATTACCTGATTTAGGGCTTCTTGCTTGGCTTCTCTCATCCCCAGGGGGTACACACTTTTACATACCCAAGAGTGAATTTCACTTTCTCATAGCGTCAACCCAATTGGCAGCCTGCGGTTTAGGAGAAACAGCTCGCCAGTGGGTGAGGCAATGGATAGATTTCTGCTTTTAAATCTTAATGGACTCTTGCAAGGAAAACAAATGAAAAGAACTCACCTCTCATAAAGAGTATTTCGGAGGTTGTTGAATTCTAGAGTCAGATCTGGAATTACTGGCAACCATTAAGTTTAGCACTTTTGTGAAGAGACAGGTGTCAAGCTGTATAAGTGGCACCTTCGAGTGGGACCAGAATCTCACCTGGAGCCTACTTACCATTGCCTGGGAGACCGAGAGAGATACATCTTCTGGCTCCGTCAGGCATTTACCATGTTTCATCTACCAAACATTTAGCAGAAGTCCTAGTCTCTTGGGGCTACTGCAGAGATGCTTACAACCTCTGGGACTAAGAGGAGTTGAGCCTAGAGCCCTGTCAGTTGAGATGTCAATGATGCACAATCTTTCAGAGAAAACGCAGGCCTGATTAAAGAGACGGAATTGAACAGCGGCATTTCTGGTGTTCTCTAGATTGCGAAGAGATCTTTGACAATAGGAGACATTTCTGGACAAAGGAGTGTTCAGTGCCTCCTGCCCCACCAAATCACATTAGCAGCCTTCAGGGCCTTCAGGACTTTGAACTTCCCTCAGTAGTTCTCTGCCTTTTGTCCTTGGCTGACAATATCATCTATCAGTGATAGTAGCTCTCAAAGCAGAGGTTCTTACCCAGGCAAGGAAAGCGGTATATGTTCTTCTAGACTGCATACTCCTAAGGTGCTTCCTGGGGAAGCACTTTGGACCTCATTCCCCACTCAAGGGTGATTACGGGTTCCTTTGATTTGATAATTGTCACAGGGATTAGGATCTCTAAGATGCAGCTTAGCACAGACTGCTAAGTTGCCCACATATTGTAGAGATGTTTCTTCGCTCAACGTGAAGAGCCGTATCCCAGGCAGATGATGTCGGTGGAACTGGAGAGGAGACTCGTTAAAGGCTGGGCTCTTATTGGGTGAGAAAACTTTCCCGGAACCCTCAAGAACTGACGGTGGGAATGTAGACTGGAGCAGTTGCTCTGGAGAGAAATTTGGCAGTACATAGTGAAATTAAGTGTACCTGTGCCCTATGACCCGGCCAATCCTCCCTGCACTCTTCACACTAGAGAAACCCAGGCCCCAGGCCGTAAGGAGCTGAGTGTGAGGATGCTCACTGTAGCACCAGAGAGAGGAAGGAATGATAGCGATGAGGACGATGATGATCATGACTGACATTGACGTTCACTTGCTGGATGCTTACTGTCCAAAATACGTTTTCTCACTACTTCATGAAGTAGACTTTTTACTATCTCTATTTTAGAAACGAGAAACCTGAGGCTTGAAGAGCTAACTGAGTAAGTGAACTGAGGTAACCCAGCTGGTAAACAGTTTAGGATGCCAGCAGGCTTGCTCCCAAGGGCACACTCCCAGCTGTCGTGGTTTATGGTCTACCCTGTAACTTCCCCTGAATGGTGTGCAATCAAGTGTAGCACTGAATGAAAACCAAAGCAAGAGAAAAGATGAGTTCTGTAGTCTAATATATATGTTTAATGTTCACAGAGGCAGTGCAACATCATAAAAGTTCAAATGTGTTACTATAGGCACACAGCCAAGGACATATTAATACCAGAGTCCTAGGACCGACAAATAGAGCCCAGGGATAAAGAAGATGTATAAAACAATGAAACAAAACAAGTGAGAGCTTTAGCTGGAATGATGATGATTGAGTGCCATGAATTGAGGATGTACTTAATTCTGTTCTTTTCTCCTATAATTTATGACCCCCACCATAATTCTCTTCATGAAACTAGATCCAAAGTTCCAGCCCACCTTTAGGGAGGATCAGAAAAGGTATATAAGTGTTTGTATTCTCTTCCTTGGGTTCCATCTAGGGAACCCAGAGTCCTGCAATATGTGTGTATTCTGTCTGGTGTTTCACTCCACCTTCTGGCGTAAGTTCATTTATCTCCATTCCACAGATAAGAAGCATTTCAGAGAGGAAGCGAACTGCAAATTATCAGCAGATCAGAGGTTCAGCCCTGTGGTTTACAGCACACCACTGTAATGGCCCTGCCAGCCTTGGTTTCATCTATAGGAATAACCACTTTTTTCTCAGAAACAGGCATTGTCCTAAGTGTGTTTAATGAAAACTTCAAACCATCGATGTGGAGATGATAATAAAATTTACCAGGGCTATGTAAGAACAGAGCATTGTCGCAAACTTTTGAGGACAATATTTACTTATGTTTCTTGTAATTGGTGGCAGCTGACCTTAATACTTGACATTGTTTACAACAAGTCAACATCTGTATGACATGTTGGTCTGTAACTGAACATCTCTCAACCAGTCTGTTCTTGGCTGGCATTTAGAAATGTGGATGCCAACGTTTCTAATTTAGTTAAACACGGATGTAATTCAATGATGGTATATTATTGTTTTCTATACAGATGGAGAATTAATTAATAGCTAATGTCATGATCAGATAGACTTCAAGGAATGATTCAACGGGACATTATTTGGCAAATGCACAATGACTAGAAAATATAGTTAGCTCGGTTGTTTTAAGAATTACTGTTGGCGTGAAATTTCTATTTCTTTCAACCCTTGGAGGTTTTGTTCTTGCAATATTTACTTATAAATTGCCTACTGTCTGTCTGTCTGTGTTGGTAGAAGATATCACCTCTGGTTAGGGGACTAATAGGCTGAGAAACTGATGGGACAGTGGTTTACAGATTACAAGAACAGCATTGAATGATGCAGCCCAAACAACAATTGTAGGTTAAAGCCAGCCTCTCTGTGGACTGTGTAAAGAACCCACGTCAGTTTCCTAAGGAAGCAGCAGAGGAGGTTTAGAGAGGCAGAGGTGAGGAGGCAGGAAGGCAGAGCAGTAGCTCCCCAGGCGTGATGTCAGGCAGTAAGAAGAGGGTAGAGGCAGGCAGGAGGAGGGAGCCTGGGAAGGGAGTGCCTGGCAAGGAAGGGAGGGACAGGGCTGGGAGGTGATAGGAGCCAGGTGGAGACAGAGGGGCTTAGTGCTGGAATCAGCCTTGGACCATGGCCCTTACGGGTGTATGTCTGAAGAGGGCTTCTCCCTCATACTGGCCTGGGGGTCTGAAGGCCGATGTGATCAGGGAGAGGCTCATTTAGATGTGCACTTCCGGTTCTCTTTAATTAATGGAGACATAAAGGAATCTATAACATGGCAGAGTGACTTTCTCTCAAAGCAGCTGTGAGGGTAGGTAGATCCAAGCAGCTCATGAAAGATGCCCCAAGCACTCAGAACATCTCTGTCCTGAGCTGTTGCAAGACCACTGCTCTAAATGGACAATCTACTTTCCTCTCCAGCTCCCTAGACTTGTGCTGTCCAGTGCAATGTGGACTGGAAATGTGACTGGTCCAAATAGAGAAGAACCATAATAGAAAATATCCATGGAAATTTGTAGACTCAGTATTAAAAAATAGTGAAAGGCCCCATTAATAATTTCATTTTAATGTTTATTATATGTGGAAATGATAGTATTTGGGATCTATCAGGTTAAACAAAATGTACAGGGATATTAAAATTAGTTTGGTCATATTCTTCTTGCATTTTCTTGTGTATGTGACTACTGGGAATTTGAAAATCAAATATGTGGTTGCTGTTACATATCTACTGGAAAGTTCTGCCCTAGATTTCATCCATCCTTTAAATGGTTGCACAGCATGTGGTGAAGTGCCTGAGCCCTGATGCCAGGCTGCTGAGAGTTCAATTCTGGATTCAGATCTTGCTTCTTTACACCATGTGATGCAGCCCCAGCTGTCTAATCTCTTCATGCCTAAGTTTCTGCTCCCCAGTAATGGTGTCAGGTACCATGCTAAGTACTTTCCATGAATTCTGTGGTTAATCTCATTTAAAAACTCAGCAGTAACCTACTAGTGCACTTGCACATGAGCAAACCACGGGCCTTAAAGAGATCAAGGCCACAAGCTCCAGAGCCAAGACTAAGGTCTATCTGGCCCAAAGTTGGCACCCTGAGCCTTCCCATCATATGGCCTCTCTTAGTTCTTAGACTGGCTTTGTAGCCTTGCTTTAGAGAGCCCCACTTGTTTTCTCCAGGGTAGGAAAGCCATTTAGCATTATATTTTGAGTGACCAGTTGGCTTCTTTGAGGGAAGCTCAATAGCTTCAGTTCAAAGGGAGCCCTTTGTTTACACATCAGATTGTGGCAACTGGGATCTGAGTCTCCCCTTTGTGAGATCCTTGCTGCCTCTGTACACACCCATTTCCCTCCCTCCATGTTCACCATCTTTCTGAAAGGTCCGCTGCTGCTGTTCCCAGCCAGCCAGCTAAATCTCTCTGCACTCAGTGCAGGCTGAGAGCTAAGTGAGTTCTGGGGAAGGTCAGAGGGGTCCTTGTGACTCAAACTAGGTGGGCGCAGAGAGATCATGAAGTGGGGTGTCTTTGAAGCAACGTAGGGAGCCAGGCTGGTGGGGGAGGGGACGGTCTTAAAGTTATCCTTATAATAATGTATATGCTTTCCTACTGCACAAAGAGAGCCACAGACTCATCCCTGGCCTCTTGCCATCCGGCCCAGACCAAGTGACGTGTGTGTAAGCAGGAGGCTCCTGACCAAACCTATCTCAGTGTATTGCCTGGGACAAAATACCAAACACTCACAGCTCGAAGAGAGATTTGACTTGACTCACAGTTTCAGAGGTTTCAGTCCCAAACGGCCGGCCGGAACACAGAGACATCGTGGTGGAAAGACATGTTGGAACAAAGCTGCTTACTTTGTGGCAGCTGGGAAGCAGATCACAGGGAAAGAGGGCCAGCAAGAGACAACCCTCCCAAAGGCACGCTGCCAGGGACCCAGCTTCTCTGACGGGACCTTGTCTCCTAACAGCACACTCGGCCATGAATGTCAGGGAGTCGAGTGTTCCCAGGGTCCAGCCACCTCCGCAAGAGTCTCTTCATCCAGTCAAGGTGACAACTAAGATTAACTAGCACAAGCAGGTTTGCCTTGCACTTTACAGTTTTCTGCACACTGTCATACAGGGAACCTCATCTGATTCTTGGCAGGATCTTTGAGAGGTCAAAAAAACACGCAGATGAGTAAGTTTTATGGTTGTGTAAGCTGAGTCCAGGGGGACCAAAGAACTCGCCACCGTTGCTTAGTTTAGTTAAATAACAACAAGCTTAAGACCACAGTTTAAGTCTTTATATTTCTAGTTCAATTTTCTTGGCTTGCTCTCGCCACTTCTATAATAAAGGTTATGAGAATTTAAGTCAGCCTCCTGATAACTCTTTGAGTGCCAGGCATTTTTTTTTAGCAAGTTATGAGGCATAAAGAGACTAGTCCTCAGGGAAGAGACTACTGGAGAAGATGGAAATATTTAAAGTCTCTTACTGAAGTATAACATATGAACACAACAGGGCAAAATCTTATGTATTGAGTCTGTTTGGTAGACTCTCACCCAAAGAGAACACACGCGTGGACTCGTCATCTAGGTCGGGAAATAGAACAATACTGGCACCCTGGCAGCCCTTTTATGCAAACAATTAAATGTGCTACAGGCAAGATCAAAAATTCAACAGAAGTAAGACCTTCAGAGGGTAAGAGAAGAAGCAGAGTTCCTGGAGAGGCTTCTTCGCAGGGGAGGGGAGTGGAACATCTGCCCGGTACAGGTAAATGTTAGGTTAGAGGACAGTATTGTGCGTTGCGAGAGAGTGGAGGGATAAAAGGCTCCGAGAACAGGGCTGAGTCTGCTGTTAGCCCCATCTGAGGGAGGGCAGAGAGGGTGGGGAAGGTCTGGGCAGGCCCAGCAGTTGAAAAGACCCCGGGGCTGTGGCTGTCTCTCACTAAATCTGCTTCTGGGCGGCTGGTGGTGTCTCTGGGCGAGCCCTTCCCCCAGCACTGTCAACCTCACTCTCACACTCTCTCTGTGAGGTTCCTATGGTGGTGAGATATGTGAGAAAATGTCGACTGTACCCAAAGGAGAAGAGTTAGAAAAGACTCTTGTGGCTTTAGCTTGCTGTCAGACTGCAGCCTACTCGGGTACTACCTGAGACCAAGACGCATGACCAGAGAACCACACGTATGCTCCCTGCTCAATTTAGAGAGAATTGCAAAGTAGAAGTGGTTTAACTAGACCCTTCTCCAGGAAAGGCTATTGCAGCATTTGTAGAATACAGGATGTGAGTGGTTAAAGACATAAAACTCCGAGTTTTCTTCTGTTTGAATTACAATTGCTTGAATGTGGGAGCCTCAGAACTCTGCCATCAGAGCGCACTAACGGCACCATTTTCTGAACACACATCCGATGTGCACAGATCACCAATTACTTCACCTTTCCCTGGCCCCAGTCACAGTTCCCCATGCCTCAAACCACCTTTGTTCTTTACCCCATCAACACTCCCAAACCTTGTCCTCTGGAAGACAGACTTAACACTCCAATCTCCCGATTGCTTATCTGTTTCATGAATAATTCTCTTTTGCAAAACATGTCCATCGCTAAATGGCATGATGAGCAGGAGGCAAATGGACCTGGTTCTGTAACAATACCATCTATATTTTCCACTTTAGCATTTTTTTTATATTTATTTTTATGCTTTTAACTAAAAAATGCTGAACTACACCCACCAAACTAACTTCATAATGCATGACTTTTCAGAAAATACTAATTCACTTCATCTCAGGAAGGGTGTTGATAAGCAAGGTGGACTTCTGTTTGACTTTGCTTTGGTTTTTAATAGACATTAAGGTTTCAGTGGTACTTGATCTTTTTGAATTTCACCTGTGGCTTCTAGAAGGCTTTCTAGCAGCCTAGGTAGAGAGGTTCTGTGTAGATCTTCATTTTCCCCCCTCTGGTAAGGGCAGCCCCAGGACCTTGCGGCTCTGCAAGTTGTGTGGGAGGGAGCAGCAGACCACTGAGAGCTCCTTCAAAGCGAGAAGTCAAAGTAGAAAGTGCAGTAAGGGAGAGTTATAGTGGTTCTTCCAACACTGGAATTCTGAATTCGCATTTTATCATGTCGGCCTAGTACTGATAGAAGTAACATTGATGAGACTTATGATCACTGCTTTTATTTAATCTTTGCTTACTTGAAGAGCTAAAAGGTATTGCAGCCTCATCTTCATGAAGTAGCCCCTCTTTCAAGTTGAGAATGAGAGGGAGAAAAGCGCAAATTACAATGATCAATCAGAATGTTGGCCACAATAATGCCGTAATGGGAACATCAGGAATTTGGAGTTCGACTTATAAGAGTGAAAAAGCAACAAGCCCCAAGAGAGGATTAAAGGCAGTTCAGCACTGACCCTGAACCCAGAAGGGTACATGAAAAGGAAAAGTGAATATATTCTCCAGTAACCTGGATATGTAAAAATGATCAGGTTTGTTGTTGGATTTCTACTTGCTGTGCATCTGCCTAATTTGAAGGCATTTGCCCACGGTCCTCCACTTGGAATCGTACTTAATTCATCTCTCTCTGATTCTAAATGTCACATTCTTAACACAGAATTCCATGGACCTAATTCCGTAGGCCTAAAATTATTTCCAATCCATTGGAACTATAGGTGGGTGGCCTTGGAATTTCTTCCTCCCTCTTTTGTATATTTTTGATTTTTTTCAAATAATCTTATATTGCTTTTTTAGTGAAAAATGAACTTCATACATCTATTTAAAACAAACAAACACACGTTACACACCAGAGAATTATTGCCAGTCAAGAGAAGAAATAACATTCCAACTATCTCAAACTATTTTGCTTGTATGAGTTTTTTTTTAATTCTTAATTTTTTGAGGCTGAAATGCCTTCCTAATGTGAGAAGTTCTTTACTATAGCAATCATTTCCACTTAGTTCTATTGGGTGCAGCTTTTAAAGGCCGAGCCCATTATCTTTCTTCTTATTAGGCAAAGCACAGCTGTCTTAGTTAGGGTTCTTTGATAGGACAACCCTTATGTTCTGAGAAATATGGCCTTTGACCATTTCATCATTGGGCAGACATCACAGAATGTACTTATGCATATCTAGCTGACAAAAGTCAATTGCTTGACGTGGCTTCTTGATGCAGCCAACATGAGATGTATGAGCCTGCTGCCATCATAAATAATACAGCATATATTTATATATAATTATATATAATACAGCATATATTTAATATATAATATGGCATATTATTTGTATATATTATATATACTATATATTATGATAAGATACATAGGATAGTAAATACATAGTCATTTATCATTATTATCAAATATTCCATACTGTACACAACTGTAAGTGCTACCCATTTGCATGACTAATAGCACAATAGGTGCGGTAGACTAACTATGGTCAACTTGAGCAGGAGCTCCCAGCTGGACTGAGTTGGTGGTTCGGGGCTCTGAAGATCCACCTGAAGGTTATTGCTACCACAATGTGAAGGAGAAAGGGAGCAGAAGAGCACCAGCTGTTTCCCAGGAGAAGATCTGTTGAGGCTGGTGCTCCCAAAGGGGACTCGGCTGTTCTCATAGAAGGAGCTCTGGTCCTTGCTGTCATCGGGGACGGCTGCTGTTCACTTTGGAGAGCTCTGGTCTTCATCTCTGCTGCGAGCATCGTAGCCTGGTTCCAGTACGGATTTCTGCAGCCTTTTAGTGCAGACATGGATGTGCACTGGATATGGCTGTGGGCGCCCAGCTCTTGATTGGATCTTTCGGGTCTCCAGTGTTCTGCACCCTGCCTGTATTTGGCTTGTGTATGTGAATGTTGTAACTTGTACTTGTCCTGTATTAAATCTGCTCTCTTGCAAACCACTGGCTCTAGAAAAGTAACTAATACAGTATGTACGTTCACACAAGTACCACCACAAACATTTGAGCAATATACTGTGCTATGATATTGTGACAGCTACAAAGTCACTGGGCAATAGGAAGTTTTAGCTACACTGTAATTTTATGGGGCCACAATTGTATATGTGGCCTGTCACAGACTGAAACATCATTGTTCAGCTCATGGCTGTATATAAATAGAAGAGAGATGATGGGATTTTGAGGTAAATATGACTGCAGAGACTGAGAAGTTCCAAGACTGGCAGTTTGTAAACTAGACACTCTGGGATGCCAGCAGCTTGACTCAAAGTGCAAAAGGTTCAGAAGGGGCTACTGGTGTAAGTCCTGGATCAGAGAGCCTGGAGTTCTGAAGTCGAGAGAAGGTGCTGGAGTTTCCCAGCTGCAAGAGAGAAGAGGAAATTGCCTCTTGTGTTCTGTCTGGGTTTCAGTAGGTTGACGGTACCACCCACACCAAAGATCTTCCCCACTCTGGTCACAGACTCACACGCCCATGTCCTCTGCAAACACTCTGAGCGCAACACTCACACATAACACTTTACCAGGTCCCTAAGTACTCCTTATTCCCTTCACGTTTACACCTAAAATTACCGTCACAGTGGCTGAGATTTCAAGCTCATTTTTCAATTGGTCAAAGTTCCCAGGTGGACTGAAGTATTCTTAATAAGTGAAGTTAAAGGATGGTCAGTAACGCAGTGACTATAGGGCTCTGGTCTTTGAAATTCTGTGTCTGAAGGGCAGTTTTCTCTGTAACTGAAGGAACCCACGCACGGTCAGGAAGAGGCCTATAAAAACGGAGAAGGTGGGATTATGCTAAAACTTACCTTTTTTTGCAATGATTTTTAAAAAACCGGCCTTAATTTTGAGGTGTTCTCTTTATTCTCATCTTCATGTGAATGGACCAATGACAGCTTCATGCTAGCTGGATCCAAAGCTTATCCAAGAGGACACTTCTCTGATTCTCTAAATCTTACACTATGATGCAGCTCAGCAATGTGAAAATGCAAGAGGCAGAGAAAGCTAGTGTAGATTAAAAAAATCAGCATATATACTAGCACGTCACAATATCTTCTATCCTTCTTTGCCTTTCCTCCATTGTTGTGTTTCATAGCTTATCTTTTGTAAAAGTTTGATTGTGACAGTGCTAGTTCACCCCTCAATGTGTAACAGGGAGAGGTACAGTGATAGTTCTATTCCTATCGTTTTCTGAACAGTTCCTGGTACCATGAAGTGATGGGGGAGGGAGAAGCTCTTATAGCCTAAGGCGGACCAGTTCCTTCATAGATGAAAAACATTGAATGCAAAGGCCCCAGATAGATATACTGTGGACTGAAAAACCAAACCCGAGGGCGCAAATCATCCAGAATATATCCCTACAAAACTAAGCACTTCGGAACAGGTGTTGCCACATTTTTTTAAGCAGTTGTCAAAGCTGCAATGTCACATGCTCAAGAAATAATGATGGAGCTGCAAGTATGAGAGGGATGTCCGCAGTGCAACCTAGAAGGGGTGAGCGAGCAGCACTGGAAAAGTCTCTCTTGTTCTCAAGACTTTGAAGATAAACAGTCCTAAGTAATGAAATCTCCAGGTGACTGAGTGGAAAGCTGCCATATTAGAGAATGCCAAAGAATTAGAAGGGAGGCTAAGTAGAACATAGGCGACTTGATTTGGGAGAGGAAATACATTGCAGCGAAAAAGTAAATACCACAAGGCAGCTTCCCATTTGGTGTAATGCCACACTGGAGTTCCTGTAGAGAATCATCCTGAAAGGGTATAATCAGTTAGTGGAATTCATGGCCTCAAGATCAAATGTAACCAACCACTTAAACAGGGTTGTGGACCAGAAGAAGTCTAGTCATGCCAACACGAGGGAGAACCACCAAAGAGGACTTCTTACTCCCATCTGTTAAAACAATTTTAAATTGGAATCAATCAAAGCTTTTATTGTGGGCACTTCCATCCTGATTCCAGTTTCTGAAATCTTGACCCTGACTGCTGTAGCAACTTGAATCAAGTAGATATTTACTAATATAGTCTCTCCCACCCCCCCCATCTCTCCCTCCTTCTCTTTTTCCTACTGTTGTGAAGCCCAAAAGAAGAACTCCTGGGCCCTGATCTCATCCACGGCCGGTGCCAGAAACATGGTGGTAGAACACACTGCTCTACCCAAGCACCACTTTTATTTTACTCTCTAGAATTGAAGGGGATTAAAGCTTTTCTGATGGCTCTTGCAAAATTAAGGAATACGAAGCCACAAAGGCATAAACTGTTCTTTTTCCTTTTCTGTAGTCTTTTTGGAGGTCATTACATTATGGAAGCATTGAAGAGCATCTGCTCATAAAATGGCACAGGCTTACTGAGCTGAGAATAACAAGGAGAAGAACAGACGGGATGCCCCGCCTGAAGTAACAGAATGGAGCCTGAAGTGGAATGAAAAGCATTCGGCCAGGCTGGGGATGCAGCTTGAGGGTGGAGTGCTTGACTGCATACCAGCAGCCTAGAGTTCTGCCTCCAGTACTGGGGAAAAAATTGGAACTCTCTTATTTTTAGATAAAATTCATTTAATGACTTAGATTCTTATTGATTCAAGTGGCTTAGGGGGCTTGCCGTTGAATTACTATGAAATCCATACTGACAGAAAAAGGAAGTAAACTCGGGTGGTCTCTCGACTAGAAAAGAAGTGCTATTCAGTGGGATTTGTTCTTGCTCCTAGGGTCTTCTTGGCTGCGCAGGAGATAGGACCTAAGCAGTTATTTTTTGCTGTGGTCAATGCATTTCCCGTATTTCCATTCTCCACTGCCTTTTGGGAAAAGGTTAGCATGTTGATTAACCGAAACAGTGAAAGTTTTCACTTTAATAGTGTCTGGCTTCAGGAGTCACGGAGAGATGAAAGCAGCCACAGTTTTGCTACATACCACATGTGATCTTTTCAAAGGGTTAGAGGTGGCATGTTGAACTGTCAACTTCCTGTACTATGATCTCCCGTATGGTGGGTTCATACCAAAGGAAATGATGGCATTTCCTCTAATGCTGAGTGGGATTTCAAGAGAGACTTTTTTTGCTATTGTTAAATTGCTCAGATGTGCTCAGTACTTCCGCAGTAGGATGAGGGACTAATATCTGCCGCAATAATGGACCCCACCAGTGTCTTCCATCAGTGGTCTATGAGCCTGTTATTGGATTACAGTGAGAAGGGCATTGGTGGTGACAGATCATATCTGTTTTCATGTCACTGGCTCCTAGCTGAATCCCTGTCTCATACCTGAAACTCAGTAAACGTTTTCTTCAATAAAGTAGTGACGTACTCTGGTATTAACTTTAATATATAGCAAGTCCAATATAGCACAAGTAAATCCAAAGGAATAGGACACCAGGAATCTATAGCATGATGATTGAGCCTACCCACTCCCACGAAATAACAAAGATATGTCCATGTCTTAATCCCTAGAACCTGTGAATGGGACTTTATTTGGGAGGAAAAAGTGGGGTTTTTATTACAGCTGTAAATAAGGCTTTTCAGATGAGATCATCCTGGATTCTCCAGATGGGCTCTGGATTCGATAACAAGTGTTCTTTAAAAAGACACACAAAAGACACACACACACACAGAGGACCAGAAGCAGGATCGCAGTGATGATTCTTCAGTAATAGCTGCTGGCACACCCAGAAACTAGAAGAGAAGCGTGAGACTGATCCTCCCTCAGAGCCCCGGAGGGAGCCACCACCTGTAAATTAATTGGCACTTTAATTTCAGACTTCAAGATTTCAGAGTGATGTGAGCATGAATTTCGGTTGCATTGAGATACCAAGTTTGTGATCATAGGTTATGGCAGCCACAGTAAATGAATACAGACCCTATAGAAAATCCAGAGAAAGCAGATTATAGTATTCAGTTTTTCCAAACACTTCTGTAGAATTGACAGTTCCCTTTCCATACTGTACACAGGTTGGCCACACATGGGCTGCAGTGTGCAAAGGTCACAACGTGAGGACTTCCTCTTTCCGAGTGTGGTCCGGTTTCACTTTGGCTAAGTCATTCTTTCGCCCTGAACTTCAGTCTCCTCACCACAAAAGGGAGGTGCTCGCTGGCTGTGTGCCACTTAACTCCCTACACGGAGTTAATGTCTGACACGGAGCAGAGGGGAGTGAGCTTGCAGGAGGGGTGGATTTGATAGTCAAAATTCAATCGGTGCCATTCACCACATTAACAGAATAAAAGAGAAGAATCATATTGTCTCAATATGTTCAGGAGTTGAAAATTTTAGCCCCGTTCCATAATAAAAACCATAGGAAACATTCTCAAACTGATAAAGTGTATCTTTAGAAACAAATCTACAAGTATTACCCTTAATGGTGAAGGATTAAATTATTCCTTTAAATCAAGAACAAGTTCCTTGTTCAGTCTCATCGATTCTATTCAACTTTGTTTTGCAGGTTTTAGCCAATGTGATAAAAGGAAAAGAAAGAAAAAGACAAAAATTTGGAAAAGGAGAAGTATTTGTGGATGATATAACTGCTTCAGTAAAACTAGTAAGGACTACAAAACAACTACTGGAATTTAGCAGTGTCACAAGATACAAGGTTAAGGTACAATAATCAGTTGTATTCTTATATATTACTCTCAAGAGAATTAAAGAAATACAATCCTGTTTATAGTAATCAAGCAATATAAAATACTTAAATATGACTTAAGAGAGGATATCTAAGATCGCTACACTGAAAATTTAAAAATATTGTTTGGAGAATTTGAGAAGACCTAAAATACATCAAGTGCTGTGATTATGGATTAGAAGACTCAATGTCATTGAGATTTACACCCGCAGTCCCAGCACTCTGAAAGGCCGAGGCAGGAAGAGTGTGTGAGTTTAAGTCTAGCTTGGACAACTCAGTGACTTGGTGAGAACTCGTCTCAAAATAAAAAATTATAAAAAGGGGCTGGGTGGGCTGGGGATTTAGCTCAGTGGTTAAAGTGCTTGCCTTGCAAGTACAAGGACCCGAGTTCGATCCCCAGCACCAAAAAAAAAATAAAAAAAAAATTAAAAAAAGGGGGCTGGGGAAGTATCTCAGTGTGAAGTGAAGCCCCCACCTCAGATTTCAGATATCCCCAAATTTGTCAGTTCAATGCCAATAAAAATTTTTTGTGAGCTGGGCGTGGTGGCACTTGCCTGTAATCCCAGTACTTGGGAGGTAGAGACAGGAGGATCGCCACAGGTTTGAGGCCAGCCTGGAGTACATACTGAGTTCAAGGCCATCCTGAGCTACAGAGTGAGAGCCTGTCTCAAAAAAAAAAAAAAAAAATTTAGGGAGGGAAACTGGGTAGCTGATTTGACATTATATATGGATGTATAAAACACCTGAAGTAACCAAAGAAAATTTTTAAAAGAATAAACAAACAGGAGGACTTATTCTGCCTGATTTCAACACCTACTAAAATGTTATAGTAATCAAGATATTTTGACATTACCCAAAAGTTTACATACTTACCTACCAATTGAACAGTATAGAGCCAGAAAGATACGATGCACACAGGGTCAATTGATTTATTACAAAGGCGCTAAGGCAATCTAATGAGAAAAAAAGCCTTTTTGAATGTTGATGCTGGATATCAATATGAAAAAAGAAGTTTTATCATATTTCATAATAAAAATTGTATAAAAATGTATCAAAGAGCTATATATAAAATCCAAGATTATAAAATATCAGGAAAAAAAGGCAGAAGAAAATTTTTGCTATCTTGGAGTTGGCAAAAATTTCTTAGTCAAGCTTCAAAGAGCAAAACAAGAAATAACAAAATTGGACTTCATCAAAATTAAAAACATTTGTTCTCACAAGAAAGCAAAAGGCAAGCAACAAACTTGGACAAATGTTTGCAAAATATATATCTGCCAAAGGACTTGCCTGTAAAATATACTTGTAAAAAGACTCTTAAAAATAAAAAGGACAAACTGGTCATGGTGGCATAGGCCTGTAATCCTAGCGCTCTGGGAGGCTGAGGCAGGAAGATCTAAAGTTCAAGCCCGGTATGGGCAACTTAGAGACTTAGCAAGACCCTGTCTCAAGATAAAAAAAAGAAGTAGTTCAGTGTGAAGGGGCCATTAAACCCCAGTATAAATAAGTAAATAAATTTAGACAAGCAAATCAATTTTAAAAATGGACAAAAGACTTAGTCCAACACTTAACACAAAAATATATATATGAATGGCAAATGAATTTGAAAAGACAATGTCACCAAAGAAGTGCAAACTAAAACTGTTAGATGACTAAAATTAAAATAAACAAGTTTTGGTGAGGATATGGAGCGACTGGAATTCTCTTGAACCACTGAGGGGAATGTAAATTGGCATGATCATCTGAAAAATAGTTTGGCAGCTTGTTAAAAAGTTTCTTTAAAAATACATCTATCAAATGATCTAGTCATTCCACCCCTAGAAAATAAGACTTAGGGTGCCATAATGGCTTGTATACTAATGCTTGTAGCTGCCTTGTTTTTAAAAACCCTAATCTGGATGCAACTAGAATGTGTATTAATAGGTGAAAAGATGTTGGTATATTCATACAGAGGAGCACTGAACAACAGCAAGATGAGTGGATTATTGGGATATGCAAAGATGTGAGGAAATTTTTAAAATAATCATACTGAGCAAAAGAAGCCAAGCCAAAATAGTATGCATAGTATATGATTTCTTTTGGTAAAAGAAAGAGAAAATCATAAAAATATTAGATTTAAAACACTAAAATATTACATCATTAAAATATTAATGATTTACGAATCAGCAGGTAAGTGATTCATGAATCCCCAGAAAGGGGAATGGGGGGAAGACTTTTAAAGAATGAATACAGAAGCGATGCGAAAAACACCAAATTGGTCAAAAAGGAGCAAGATTCTCCCTGTGCTCATTCCAGTGGAAAGTTCCTAATTAGAGGTTAGTTGGTGGTTTCTGATTGGCAAAGCTTAAGTTTTGTGTTACCGTTAATGCTGAGCTGGGTTTCAGTTTGCTGACAAAGGGACTCAGGGTACTAGAGTTGCCCCATTTTAAAGGTCTCCTAATTAATTTTATCAACATATTTATATACAATTACAGAAAATGAAAGTAACTCATAGTGATAACAAAAGATCAGTGGTGGCCTGGGGATAGAGATGGTGGGATGACAAACAAGCATGAAGAAAACTTTTGGAAGTGGGAGAAATATTTGTTATTGTGATTTTCGTGATGACTTTACAGGTGTATGCTATGTCAAAACTTATTAAATTATATGCTTTTAATGTATACAATATACTTCAATTATACCTCAGATATTAAAAAAATATATTTAAGCATAGCAAAGAGGTAAAATTGAAAATAAAAAACAGGTAAAGCCTGTATTACAAATTTTGACAACTATTGAATATAGATGATTGCTCTAAAGGTTTTCATCACATGAAGATATACATATGTGAATAAAATATAGCACATATTAGAAAAATTTTATAATATAATTTGTTGTAAGTACAACTAAGATGTCTCTTTGGGAATGGTAGCCTGCAGAGTTAGGGTGGTATAAACTTTGAACCTATAACCATTATATGGTTCTTTATGAGAATAAAAAATTAAGTAGTGAAAAGAGTGGTCCCTCTTGGCAAGGCAGAAGGTGGCTAAGGAAAAGGCTGGAGAAGGAAGGGAAGGACCACTTGCCTTGGAGCTTCCTGGGCTAGATCTGAGGCATAAGGAAACACCTGGGATAAAAGAGAGACCCACCTTGCAGCTCACTTTCTGGGACTAGATCCATCTTCTGAGTTGAACATTAGCCCTGGGCCAGGATGCCCAGGTCTAA